>JAPWLS010000686.1:0-23313 GCA_028551675.1 Tineola bisselliella | reverse complement strand
TAAAATCCGAACCCCTAAGATGCCAACTTTATGATAGGCACGCTCCTCTACGTCCTGTTCGTCTGAGACATTTACCTGCTCCCTGGTTGACTGAGAATCTTAAAGCCCTTTTACATAAAAAGGTGCTTGCTAAATCTAAATATAAATCTAATAATTCTGATAGAAATCTTAATAACTATAAACAAATTCGTAACCAGTGCAACCGGGCGTGCAGAGATGCCCAACGACGCTACATACACAAGTCGGTAGAAAATGGTAATCCTTCAAAGACATGGAAATTCTTAAGAACTTTGGGAATTGGTAAAAATCGCAACATTACAGGTAACACACAGAACATTAATTTAAATTTGATTTGCCAGCATTTCTCTGCATCCGTGGCGATGAGTCAGACGATCTACAAATATACACTGATGCGCCTCTTAGCTCTATTACTCAGGCAGTTGATACCATCAATAAAGACTTGCAAGAGGTTACCAGTTGGAGTCGCCAGCATGGACTATGCGTGAATCCAAATAAAACACAGGTAATAATAATTGGGGGTCCTAGACAGATCGCTAAAATTGATTGGACAACTGTGCCCCCCATTATTTTTGATAATGTACGTATTCCGTATAGTCCAGAAGTCAAAAATCTTGGCATTATTTTTGATAGGTGCATTTCTTGGGGTCCACAGGTTGATTCTGTCTGTAATAAAATCTATAGAGCAGCTAGTGGACTGAGGCGTCTGCGTAATTTCCTTCCAATCCCCACTAAAATCTCACTTGTTCAGTCCTTACTCCTTCCCATCCTGGACTATGCTGACATTAGTTATCCTGATCTCAATGATGAGCACCTGCGCAAACTTGAACGTATGCAGAATTACTGCATACGTTTCATATTTGGCTTGCGTAAGTTCGACCATGTGTCGCAGTTTCGACGTGACCTCAAGTGGCTCACTATTCGTGATCGACGGAATTTCCACCTTCTTTCTCTTCTTTATAACGTCCTATTTTATCCTCTGTCTCCTAATTATCTAAAAAACCGCTTCACTTTCCTTTCAAACACACACGATCGTAATCTCCGTTCTTCTTCTAACCTTATCCTTTATTTATTTATTATTATTATTATTTAATTATATATTTATTCTTATTTTAGTATATATTTTTATTATTCATTGGCATATATTATTATATTTTGTTTTTTTTTTTTTTTTTTTTTTTTTGCACCCTTAACCCCAATTAAATTCTCAATTTACTACCTAAAGGTTGGTTGCCTGGTAGAGATCACTACTCAGTGATAAGGCCGCCTATTGTTTTTTTATTTTTATTTTTTTTATTTTATTATCTATGTGTGCAATAAAGAGTTATTATTATTATTATTATTATTATACATACGATTAATCCGTGCCTTAACATAATTATACAAGCAATAATTGAAAATAATAAATCAACTATTAAATAACTCGAGCACTGGTACCGACTCGATCATGTTAAAACATACATATAAGCTCAATCAATATAGGATATTTAATAAAAAATAAATTAGAGCGACGTACGAGGTATATCAATTTGATAGCTTTTATATAATGAATAAACCGAACAATATATTGTTTTAATTGTTCGTGCGCCATTTTGCATGAATCATAATGTTAATCAACATTCCACCTACGTAAACAATTTTGTCGCTTATTGCATCCAGACACGTATTAAAAAAAGCGACTTTTTATAGTTTTTTTCCTTTTAAAAAATAATACCTACTCTTTAATTGAATTTGTATGAACTGCTGGAAATAAGTCTTGCCTATGGAACGTGAATGCGATGCGACCTATATGCTGACAACCTACTTCCAGTAGTTTGCTTGGACATGACCAATGTCATTTTATGTTTACTCTTAGATCAGCCATTCTCAAAGTGTGTTCCGCGAAACCCTAGGGCTAAAATACTGCAAAAAATACCTACCAAAGGGAGATTATACGGTTACATCTAAATATTCCAACTAAATAATACGTAATATTACATTGCAATATGATTATTCATAAATACATATAAATCAGTTTTTTATAATTATATTAAGGCTTTTTCCAACGCCAAAAAAGTTTGAGAACCGCTGCCTTAGATATATAATAGGATGACAATGTCCCTACACTAGCTAGTCTTCTACATCATAGTAGATTTATTATATATTACAATATTAGTATGTAAGTGGACAATGCCAGTATACAGCAGCTAAATCAAACTGATAACTATTAAATTAATTAATTTATATTTGTATTTGTATTGACGAGTAAAAGCACTCTATTGGAGCCCAATTACTAAAAGTAAATAAATTTTAAAAAAATGTTTTCTACTACCTTTAGCAGGTCACTAGTCTATCCGATATATGGACCTATCAGTAACGCTTTTTTGGACCAATTCTTTTCTAATTGGACCTCTCTGTTAGCCTTAAAGGTTAACTGGCAGAAAATGTCCCAAGAGTTTTAAATTGAATAAATATTGTATCGACTCAAGTCTATATACAAAAAAATTACATATAAATGCAAATATAATATTAATGTTTTGCAGACATAAATAAATTTAAAAAAAAATAACGACACAAGGAAAAATACATTTAATATCTCTAAACATAGTAATTTAGATAATTTCGACCTCAAACTTGACCTTTGAAATTAAAAAAACTAATAAACACGGATGACTCATTTATTGTATACTGTGCATAAGTCACAAGAAACGGTCGCTCCTCTATGAATGAATATAAGTATGTACTCGACCCCTTTCAAGAATTCAAAAGTAACTAATAAGAAACCAATGGTATTTAAAGAAAACTACGCAATTTACTATCGCATTTATTTTGACTAGACGTTGACTGCTTATAGTTCCATATCGCTTCCCTCTACACCTGTGATTCCCAAACTGAAACGCGGCTAAAATTCCAACGCAAAAGTGGGTCGCAACTTTGAAAACCACTGCTCTACATAAAACGCACTCATAAAGATTACGTATCATCATAGATAAAGCAAGACAAATTAATTGTCACTTACGGTGTAAATTGACAACGTGGGTGAGTGTCACTGACCAATGGAACGAGTCATAGGTCACTGGTGACGTGAGATATGACCTAATACCACATTTACGATGACCTGACATATCTCTCAAGACATTGTTTAGATGTCTTCGCGGTTACTTTTGTTTTTCTATTTATTTCAAACGTAGCCTACTGCGTTAATATGTGGTGTATTCAAAGTATTACATGGATTGATATTTCTTTCACCATTTCACAATTTAACTAGCAAAATTTCTTGGTGAAACAGTTGCCTCCACCACATTTGGATCTCGTTCTAACTTGACATCACTAGCGACTACAGATCATCTTAAAAAGAAAATTCGTTGGTGTTCGAGTCCGTGCCTATCTGGTCAAGAAATTGATCACTTCAATCAAGTCACTTCTAAAGTAGGTTTCGGTACAGCCAGCATCTCAGCCGGTCATGACCGCTCATAATTGTCACATATCATCTTCAGCTTGATTAATCTTCTTAGAGTATTGTAGCTCTATAAGGCATGCACAACGCGCTGGACGTTAGCCTACTAAAAGGTATCAAATACTACCACAAAGAACCGATTAAAACTTAAATTGACATAGGCACAAATTCGAACTATATTTTTTAAAATAAAAATAGTTTTTCTTAGGCACTGAAAACCACAAGAAAAATTCCATATCCCGAAAATAACTCTTGACCATCCCATATAAAAAGACTTGATTTATAACAGGCCTTTGAAGTAAAAAAAATCAACCGAGAAGAGGTACCTCGGCTTCTAAGGCCACTTGTCCATTAAACATTTCATGTATTACGTATTTAATAGTCTTGCGATTAACCTTCATTTTGGTGATTAACCTTTTAAGTTGACAGACCACACTCATCATTACACTAAAATTGCCCCAAAACGGTAGACTGGGTAGCATGCGTGAGATTAGTGTAACAATGTAAACGCGTCAATTAGATGAAGATGTAAGTAATTCAGTGGAGTGTGGTCTTTAGATCGATAGAGTCAGAGATAAAGTACATTTGTCATCGGGCCCTTTTCTCACAATTTTCGTCGACGTCGTAATATTACTTTGTTATACAGATTTGATGCAGAGAAAATAAATCTTGATAATAAATTTATAAATACCACACAAGAAAATTGAATAGAAGTCCAAAGCCATAATATATTTACTATTTGACAATAATAATCTCGGTATTGCAGATATCATTAGATATAATAGAAAATTTCCCGTAATTATGGGAAAACAGATCGGTTATTTACTGGCAATACTGAAGTGCTTACGCTTGTTCACATAAACAAATGAATAGTGTGTACTGAGGATGGACCCCTAGTATGCATTTCATATTTACGTTAACGTGATAGTTAAGCATTTTCAATGAGTTTATATTTCAATTCTACCACAAATAAACGTCACAAAACTAAACGTCAACGATCGAGGCTCATAACTTTTCTATTCGTGGTTGAGTGACGCACGCGCCTACCTATATGACACGACGGATTTAAATAGCTTATCACGAACTGTTGTTAATTAACGCAAAATGTACCTACTACAATTGACCGGGTTATTTATGTTCTAGGCCGCGTCATCGATGTATTCATTTCGTTGATTTCATTGGAATAAATAAACTTTATTATTACTTATTTAAATATATAGTTTTAAATATTGTCATATATAGTTTTTTTTACAATAATATAATCGTTTAAAATTAACATATCATCCTATAAACACTCGTAATTCCTAATCTTAGTGTTACAGACTCTAAAACAGATCTCAGATTTAATTTTAAGCAAATATTTGATCATTTATTTGTATGTATTGAATAGGCTCCGAAACTACTCGATCGATTTGAAAAATTCTTTTACCATTAAAATCCTACATTATCCCTGATGAACATAGGCTATTGAATATTTTCAAAAACGTTAGGGATCCGTATGAAAACTTCAATAATGTACCCCAAAGTGTGAAAAAATACAAAAAAAAACATTATATTGCCTATGGTGCAGAAATTATTGACAATAGAGTAAAGTGATGTACTACAGTTTTATAGAGGAAATCAATATCTACAAAAAAGTCTGCAATATCATATGTCTAACTATTACAGTTATGTCACAATAACTACTTTTTCATGTTAAAATTTAAACTTCATAGTACTTTATATCTTCATTACTACGCGAACGAAGTCGCTGGCAACAGCTAGTACTTAATATATATTTTAAAGTACATACCATTTTTTCAAGTCTAGACGTTTATGTCGTCTTTGTCTACCTAAGACCAACCCTAAGTTTTGCGGGTAGACATCGTATTCATATGAAAATACAGGCAATCCTCGTTTTACGTCGTTTCGTTTTGCGTCACTATTATCTGGTACCTAACACGTAAAACCGAGAACTGCCTGTATCTATTTTTTAGGACAGATAATAAAACTTATGTATAATATAATATCTAAAAAAGAGAGAGAGAAAAAAAACAGATTTTCAAGTAAGATGTAGACAATTCTCAGAGTCCTCTAAAATACTGGCAGCATTCCAAATATTGATGGATCGATACCGTCTTACACTGTTACACATATTATGTTACTAGTATAGCTTTTGGAGTTTTATATCTTATACATATACATATAGGTATCTACATATAACCTGAGATTATTAGCGAACACAATTTAATTAATCTAAAAGACATGTGCGGCTTACTATTATAAACAACGTTTATTTTAAACAAACCTGAACAAAATTGACACGCTATTAAATTAATTAAAACGAACGCGATAATAAGTCACAGTCTTTTAAATAGAAAATTACTTACTAAAGTAATTAATACGAATAATTAAGTACACTCAGATATAAAATACATAATGCACAAGTACTATTTGAGTATATGCGATAAATTTTGCCAAAATGTGAAAAATTAAGCAGCGCCATCTATGTGTGTGTGTTGGAGTCACTACTATACTGAAAATACTTCTACCCTTCATTTTGCAAAGCATACAGTTTTAACAGTGTTTCCCTGGCCTTAAGGGTTCTATGTTTATGTTGTCTTGCCAACCATAATACAGGTTATGTTTAACTTATTTAAAATATACTTTTTGAATATTTTAATTTAAAATTCTAAAAACTTTACAATCATGAAACTAAGATATTGTTTATTTTCGTTGTCGCAAAGTTAGCATAATCATATGTTTTAAGATTTACACTAAAATCTAACAGTCCGGCTATTCATGAAATTTGAGACTTTAGCTTGTGTATGACTGGATCCTAGTTGACAGATAATCGTCAACCGCTTTCTTCTTTAGTTGTTGAATTTCAATTCAGGACTTACATATGACCAAAGAGGTGTGTAAATATAATGGAATGAATTCCAACATGTCTGCTTGTACTTATAGAACTAAAACCGTGATACTATATATAAAGCTGGATATATGTATGTATTATTGATAAAAGAACACATGTTGTACCAAAATATTTCAACACAATACAATCCAGATAACGGCTTCAATATAGGAGCAGATCCACAAAGTTTCCTGTTTATAAAACTAATTTAAAAACTTTGATTTCAATGGCTTATACTATTGTATTCCATTGCTGGATTATAACTAGAGTATCATTTAATTTAACT
Source organism: Tineola bisselliella (assembly GCA_028551675.1). Classification (NCBI taxonomy): domain Eukaryota; kingdom Metazoa; phylum Arthropoda; class Insecta; order Lepidoptera; family Tineidae; genus Tineola; species Tineola bisselliella. The sequence goes on along the minus strand of JAPWLS010000686.1, from coordinate 16,680 downwards.
TTGTCACTAGCCGATGGATAACATATATTTTTTTATATGGATACATGATTTAATAGAATTCAAATAAAAGTCAGATGAAAAATAAAAACAACTGCCTCCTTCCTATTTGGAGTAGGAGTTACAGAAAAAGTATATCAAATAAAATTCTAATACTGGATCAAATAGAATGCTTTAAAACAGCGGTTCTCAAACTTTTTTGGCGAAGGAAAAAGCCTTAATATAATTATAAAAAACTGATTTATATGTATTTATGAATAATCATATTGCAATGTAATATTTAGTTGGAATATTTAGATGTAACCTTATAATCTCCCTTTGGTAGGTATTTTTTGCAGTATTTTAGCCCTAGGGTTCCGCGGAACACACTTTGAGAATGGCTGCTTTAAAACAAAGCAACATCGAGCTAGTTTCACTTCGTTGTCAACAGCATTAGACGGTGGCATCCAGCATATTAATCAACAGCTTAGTGAGAATCATCATCAACTGCTTTACATATAAGAGAAGAGTTGTAAATGTAGATTAGACAATAGTAGTAAGACAGAAAGAGAGTGAGTAATATGTCTAATAGCAGATAATATCTACGAAAACAAACATCCAATACTTAGTATTATTATATCTATTTCTTAAAGTGAACAAGACGCTATTACAGTCACTGTATATTAAGTATAATTGTATTTTGACAAGTCCAAGTATTCCAATAGGAATCTACGGACAGACTGATTATGGGTATTAGCCCAGTATGTCGTCCAGGGGTAAAATTCTTGAAGTTAGTCTTCGAGATGAGACTATTGCCTGCAACAGTTACCTCCCTTCATGGACTACACTATAGCTTAACATTAAACAGAATGTGATTAGGTTATCTTCTTAGATATTCCACTGTTTTTAAAGTATGTTTGTCATATTTTTGACTTTAATAATGTAATGGTTTATACATTTATATTTTTTTAAATTAAGATTAGAGTAATAAGTAATCATTATAGTTAGTAAACAATTTTTGTATCAAGACACAATAGATAGCAACTCCATACCCAAATCAAGATACTAAGCTATATATCTTCACTTGCTTGTATATTTATATACCTTTTTTTTTTAATTGGGGCTTTTATCTGACAAGACATATGAGCCTCATCGTGCCTTACCTAAATCTACAAAACTCAAAATTAAAGGAGAGGGAGCCACTGATGAACCATCTTGCAGAAATCCCAACATACATCCGATGTCAGTTCAGCCAGAATGGTCTCTGTGCTTACTCATCAGTGATTATTATAATTTAAACAAAACCATAAATATATAAATAAATTTTAGTTATTGCATCTCAGAATAATAAAATTTGACAATAAATGTTTTTTACAATATCTTAATTAAGAATTTATTAGTTACGTTTCTGCTAAAAGACAATATCCTTTTTTAATCAATTTTATATACATATTACAAGATTTGCCATAAGTATTATCCCATAGACTAATTTAAAGGGGAATTTAGTTTAGTAGTAAATAATGTAAATATACATATAGTTAATATTAACATTATTAATTATTAAACTATATAATAAATAGGAATGAACTTAGAATTATAAATATTGGTATATTAAAAAAATTTATAAAAATAACAATAAATGTACCTATTTTTCACATAATATTTAGCTAGAAATTAAAATATCTCACAATATTGTTGAACCTAAGAATACAGAATTCGACCTCACTGTGAAATTGGTTTTGTCTTGAAAATGCTATTTATTTTTAACCAGTTACGTAGATACTGAGCACAGCTGTCGTGTGGAGAGACCGCGCCACTGCGAGGACTGGCGAAATGCGAACAAATCAGTGTCTTTCGGTCGCACTAATAATAAAACCAGCCACTACTCGCACAAAAACGTGCTCAAAACATCCAAATCCAACTTTTTTTAACACAACTATGCGAAACATAGCAAATTTGTATCTATACTAACCTTCAGCACTCTGTCGAACACAAGTCACACGTCCAAATATACCAAAGAAAAGGCAAAAACACTGGTTAGAATTCACACAAATTCTGCCGCACTCAAACACGGTTATGCAGTCCACTCGGCGAACAATCACTCTTTTCCAAAACAGCAAGGTAAACTACACAATAAACCAAGCGTACACTAACAAGATAAACCGAAAAATCACAGATTACACAAACCTAAATCTATGTTTTCCACAAAAATAAAATTTAGCGGAAAATCGCGCCAACTGTCAAAAACTAAAACCTAACTACGAGCACCGACGCGCTACACAACTGCGCGGTTTGAGTCCGCTTTCGTGACTGAGCGACACTACGCATGAACCGGTCCGCTCATCGGAACAGCCGCGCGACAGAGTCGCATGGAAAAAAGTGCAGATGGGTTGTAACTCAAATTCATACTTATGCCGCATTGTATGCTTTTGATTTATATAATAATCACATGGCAGTACATTTAATCATATAATTAGGTAACAAATACTAAAGTAATCGTTATCTTTATCACAATGCGACAACGAGATAAGGTACGAGTATACGGGCCGGTTTCCAAAGCAATGCGACCGAGTTAAGAAGGTTATGTGGTTTCAATAGTTGGTATGGGACGAGGTACATCTTAAATTATGCGGGACAGACGCTTGCCAGACGCGCATGCGTCTCGATGTTGGCACGAACTTCAGTGAATGACATATTAACCTATCGATTTGAAGAGGGTTAAGCCCAGTTTTGTTAAACCTTACTTTTACAAACTTATACATAGCAATGAATGTTACATATAAGGGAATTATAAATAGATTAATATCAAAACCGGTCGTTCGTTCATTACAATACATAAATTTGACATTGGTTGGAATTCCTACGTTTTCATTGTAACGCTAGTATGTTGACTAACCTCATAATTTAGAATAAAATTATTGTTGAAAACATTCAAAACGACCTCATAAGTCGGCTGCAGGAGCTAATAATAATTCAGTTCCATCTTTATTGCATAGTAGAAACGCGCGCGAACTGTTTTGCATATCCGGCCACAATTTGTTGTACAGAACCAAGAATTTAATTTAAATTTACAATTTAAGAAACATTTCTTCTTGGGAAAGATTTAACTTATACAGACAATATTTTTGTGTAATATTTAAAAGTGTTTATTTAATCTAAGGTTACATTATTGCTGGCACGTTCATTTAAACAGTAATTCAACCGGCTACGTGGTTAATACTTTGATGACTGATAAAAATATCATATTATGTTATCATTAATTTATTAACATTTTATTATTATCTGTCGGAACAGTTAGACGTTCCAAGTGCGTGATTAACATGCGTTTTTTTGTTGTTTTTTTTCAACTATCCTAATACTATATCCGTTTTATTAAAATTTAAAATTTAATGTAGCTTTTATTCACGAACACGATTTAACTAATTACGGACTTTTGTTTAGTAATTTATTAAATGTAGTTTTTTATTTCATCAATTTTCTTACCCCTTATATTATGTACTAAGGAACTAACACAGAAGAACTTTAGTAACTCTAATGTGTACTGAATTCTCTGTCTTTCTCTCTCTAAACGAAAGCTTATCTATTGTACTCCCTTGCAAACAATTTTTGTTCTAGATACAAACGAATGTGCTATATTAGAAATCGTTCAGATCGATCGTAAAACTAATCTTCTAGGTACAATCGTAGTCTGAAACAACTCTCAAGCAATAAATCTTTACTTGAGCGTTTATTCTAAAACAGAGTGTAAGTGATGATCAGATGATTACAGAATACAGATCAAATCAATGAGAGGCTACAACTTACACTTACAGACCAGTAATCATTCACGAAATTATGGATTTGACAGCGATGTCACGACGGATGGCCACTCAGCGCTTATTTTTGCGGACTTATAAGTCAAAAATTCACATAAGCTATAAACGTGACGGCCGTATCACGAAACTTCGGATATGCCTGAGTAGCCCCCCTGAATACGAGTTTTAGATTATTATTATTTAAAAACGGCCATATGTATCTAAAAGTTTTGTATTGTTACTAGATATGCTTGTATTAAGTGATTGCTTCTATGACGAATTATGTTTAAAAAAATCACTTAGATATAAGTGATTTTTTAAATATCTTTTCATCAAACTTAATACTTCGCAGACCGGTGACGAGTAATCTTGTCATTGCTTCAGCGTGTAAGTACGCCCTCCTACCACGACGGGCAAGACCGTTTGGATTACAAAGCGTTCAAAAAACAAAAATAGTTTAACATAGTTTCTGTGTAAATTTCCCGGTCAAAAAGTGTTAAAATTTGCTATTAAACCAATAATTAAAACTAAGCAAGAATATACCTACTAATATTATACTGTACAAGCTATGCTATGGATTGGCAAGTTTCTTGTGATTACTTCTTGTCATATGCCTTTCCGAAATCACATTTTCTAAAGGGCCTATGCGAAATGCAGATTTTTTATTTTGATTTTGGAACTGCAATTGGTAAAAATAAAATCGACACACAATGGTAACATAGTTTTTTTGAAAAAGCCAAGATCTAGTTTGTTTCAATTCTTGTAGGCCAGCCATTCTCAAAGTGGTGTTCCGCGGAACCCTAGGGCTAAAATACTGCAAAAAATACCTACCAAAGGGAGATTATAGGTTACATCTAAATATTCCAACTAAATATTACATTGCAATATGATTATTCATAAATACATATAAATCAGTTTATTATTTTTATATTAAGGCTTTTTCCTTCGCCAAAAAAGTTTGAGAACCGCTGTTGTAGGCAGTTCTGTGGATTGCGGGCATATTATTGTTTTAATTACGTCATTAAACAATTAATAATGTATAGTGCGTCAAAATTTCAACATAATATGCTTATTGTTATCACACTGATTCAATTCTACTTGTATTTGTTTTGATAAAAAAAATGTCCTCGTTAGTATATAAGTAAATAGTTTATACTTAAAAAAAAAACAATTGACGGTTACTATGTCTAAATTAATCGATTTCTAACCGAATAATAATGTTAAATTTTACATGTCAAAAGACGATTTGTTTAAGAGTCGGTATTTGATGACTTCTGTGTATCGTTTGAGCTGGGAGGAGCTGCAAGTCGATAGCTTCTAATAGTTAATAATAATTTCAGTTTACTACAGATACAATGTAGATAAGGGACGAGGTTTGACGCACGAGCCTATCACACAATCGTGGATTCCTTTTTAGATAGTCAGATAGTATATTAATAACCGTTCTTGCAACGAAATTATACGATAATACTGCTACTAGGGCCGGCATAGTGATTAGGCACATTTTGATAACATTTTCGCGGATAATAATAATAAATAAAACGTTTATTTTTTAAATAATTTTTTAATGTTGCCTTGGCGCCAAAAACCAGTGATGGATTGTCTTGGCGCTGCACATTCGTCTTACATTCTAATTCTAAATACTTATATAACTTAAACTAATATAAAATATAATAAAAAATAGAAAGAAAAAAAATCTGAGCATAATATATAAGATTTAATATTTATTTAATGTCAACACTGTCTTATTTTCCAGCATTTAGGGGTAATATCAATAATTTTAAAATGTAGGGAAAATTTACAAAGCTGTCGGCAACACCGCTTGAAATGGCTTCGCGTTCCTGCGGTTGACATAAGGAGGTTATCCCTGTATTATAATTCATAATATATCTTCACGTAATTAAATCGTTTACAATTTATATAGAGTCAATTTGGACGGAGTGCATTCGATTCCTCAAGGCGATTGTTGCATGCGGACTTCGGTCTGTAATAGCAGTTGTTTCCGCCATGGACTGTACTCTAGTTAATATCTACCGGAGTGTGGTCATATGCCAGGCTATCCCTACTAATATTATAAATGTGAATGTGAGTTTATTTGTTACGTTTTCACACAACAACTACTTAACTGATCATCATGAAACTTTGAAAAGAAGTAACATAGGATACTTTCTATTAAAAAAAATATATATTATTTTTTACTAATAGTTTCCAACTGACTATAGTTTCAGCTGTTTGGAATCATTTTTATCAGCTGTTTATTTCTATTGAAATGATCTCTGATACTTATTTAATGACTTAAATGCGAGCGAAGCCGCGGGTAAAAGCTAGTTATAGTATAAAAAAAGAACTGATACAAAACTACTAACGTCAATGCGGTATTAATTCTTATCACCGCAAAGTGCGTCAATTACCTACTTAACTTAACATACACGTATCTCAGATACCAAAAAGAACGGATAAGAAATAAATATAGACAAGTGATGGTTTCTTTAAGGAAATTTAGAACTAAAAATAATAATTAGCCAAAGTTTTATGCGAATCTACAAATAGAATACAAAATTGAATTTTAATCAATTTAATTGATTATAAAAATAAATGCAATCGCTTTAATTGATGTTTGCATAAATTGAGCTGTTAAAATAAGTCACTACAACAAGCTTTATAAATGTCTGAATAAATATGTAATCAAAATAAACAAGACAACTAGTTATAGTTTTTTTTTTATTAGCAATTGTTTTTGTTTGCAAAACTATAACTTGAATTCTATTAATTTTATATTATACATATGTATGTTTGATTTATTTGATATTGCTTAGTTAAGAAATTCTTACTAATTATACAATGTATGTATGTATATTGTATAGGCCGTGGTATATAGATATCTATAACGTAGTTGGTCTACCCGGCGACGATGACGTCATGTTCGGCGCGCGCACCTTCGCATCGATCCACGCAGCCACCTTTCAGCCGCTGGATCAACATTTCTTTAGACCACCACTTTCTAATATAACCGCGTTCAGCGCTTCCAACGCTGCCGGGTACGGTTTCAGTTCGAGTTACGGCTTAAACCAAAACGATATAAGTAGCTATTCTCATGTATTCCAATTTGAACTTAAAGCGCTAAGAATAAAGTGTAATTTTAAGAATTTATGTTATAGTTGTAACTGAATTTCGTTTGGGAGTGTACATTTTGGTAAATCTAAATATTTTGCAGGAAAGGTTTTTTTCAGTTAAAATAATGTTTTTCAGCAAACGATAAAGTTGTAATAATTATGGACAGTAAATGTCATAAAATTCATGAAGGCAATTCAATAATGTAAGGTAGTGAAAGAAATTATAGTCTATAGTTTATAGCATAGACAATTAGATCATAAACTTATAATCATAACTTTTATTCTAATTTTAAATTAGAAACAAATGCAATTAGAATTTAAAAAAATTGTAGAAAAAGTAACGACTTCATAAACACGCTGCATAATTCAATTTTGATTTAAAACTTTCAAGTGCAGTCAACGAAGCTGAAAGTATGCTCTACTTCGATTAAATTAATAAAATAATAATATTTTACGACGTCAAAGAATACTAAATAAAATAAAACAATAGAATTTTCATGCAAATTTTATACAGGTCACGAGAAAATTCGCATGTACCCTAATTCCCCTTTTACCAACACTTTCCCTCTCCCGATACCCGTTTATTGTTTAATCTCACATTGATTTATAGTCGAAAATTCTCTTTCACCAAATTTATTTTTTCCTTCTACATATTGAATTTTATTTATTAGACAATTATTTATTGTCAGATATAACAGTTGAAATATTAATTGCTTAAATACCTACTGTTCATAATTACCTAATTATTTTTAACTTTTTGCGGCTTACAATTGCGTTTATTTTAATTATTTTTAAATTAATAAAGACTCTTAAATTAATTAAATCATGTCTGCGAATAATTTAACCCAATACTACATTGTATCATTGAGATATATATAGTCTAATTTTCTTAAAATTTCAGATTTCTTTGCTGGCCTTCCAGAATTGCTGAAATTACACTACCAATACCAAACTACTGTACACTATATTTCCTTCATTACTTTGTATATTGACTGTATTATAGGTAATAAAGAACTAAATAGATCACCAAATACGTTAATACTGGTCTTTAGACTTAGACTACAAGAATCCCATACTTTAAATTGAAACTATAGAATATTTTACGACTTTGTACGTTAACATCTTTCAGTATGAACAAAATCGATTCCACAATATAGCAACAAAATATTTGGCGATTATAAAACAAAATGGCTGCAAAAAGAAGACAGCAGAAAAAAAAAGATGAATTACTGAAAGGTTAAGATAAGTGTGAGCGCGTCATGAAATTGACAACTTTATTAATGATAGAGGAAAAGGAAAAACAAATAATTCTCCCATTCTAGTGCGGAATCCGATTCTCTTTAGGCGTTTGAATTGAGTCCGAATTTGGGTTAAGTAGAGGTCATTACATCAATTGTTTGACGGGAATATGAAGTGAAATGAAATTCGTTTATTAGCATAGGCACTAAAGGCGTGCGCTTGCTCATCGTCAGAATCTATAATGGCTTCGGAAAGGTGTATAACGAGAAACTCGCCAATCGTAGCCTGTATAATTAACAAAAAAAAAAACTGAATTTTCATTCAGAAAAAGCGTAAATAATAATTCATAAGTCACATAATTCTCAATAATACATAATTAATAAAAAAAAAAATAGAAACCGTTTATTGACGAGTTTCTTGTGGTCTTCTTCTCAATCTCATCTTGGTAGAAACCTAACGATGAGAAAGTGCACAGCTATAGTGCCTATACTAATAAACTTTTTTTTTGGTAAACAGATTATAATAATTAAGACATTGAATTTATTTTTATTGAGTGTGATACTTTTAAACATGCATTAATTTTAATAATTGATATACTAAGGGCCGGTAAATCAAAGCGACTTAGTCAAGTGGTGGAATTTAACAAATGAATATTATAATTTATTTAACATAAAATGAATCATATTTTCAGTAGAATATATTACTGGGTATTTAACTAAGGATTCCCTTCTCTGAGAGTGCTTTCTATTTTAACAATCATGCTATGAGAAGTGAAATAGTCCAAGACCTCAAGTATTTTAGCTTGCAATCTCATATAAATAAAATGATCTTGATTACTTTTTGAGTCAAGAATTAATGAGTTAATTAACAAAGGATTGAAATATCAGTGAATATAATAATGTTTAAGGATAATTCACGTTTAGTTAACTTTAAGAGAAATGACTTTAATAAATAGTTTATATTTGTTACTCATTTACTGGCCACGACAGTCGGTATAAATTATTACAGAGCAAACGCGACAGTTATTTTTTAATAGTAATTGTTTTATAATTAGTTGTTTCAGGCGTTACTTTGCGGAAATCCATATTAAAGGAAATTATTTAAAATTATTTTGCTTATAATTCCAGCTACAACATTCAGTAATTTGTCTCGACGCGTTTCCCCACTTCACGTGGCATCATCAGGATACGTGCGGTCGCTTCGGCTTCGCTTCAACGACTTCATCAGACAAATTACTGAATGTTGTAGCGGGAATTATAAGCAAAATAATTTTAAATAATTTCCTTTAGTAATTGTTTTATTCAAAAACAAAAATACCTTTAGACATGATTGTCTATGTGTATTAACGTTAAGAGACTGCATAAAAAATACAAAAAAAGCTTACCTTAACGGTTTCGTCAGACAAGCTTGGAAAGATGTTTTTGTAGTTTACCGAAGTCGAAGCGTCTGCGCGGACGTCGCCGCATTACACAAGCTTTAAAGTCCAAACTCTAAGTGAGATCTACCTTAAATATAACTTAAATTAAGGCTTTACTTGCTTAAGGCAGGAGGCTTGTATGTGTATTCTATGAATGATAATAAAGCACCGACTAATTAGTTTTCTTTTATCACTGAGTCAAAAGTTTCAAGTTGAGCACTCTTTTAGTTAAAAGCCGTTACTATCTGAACAGTCGGTTATTTGGTAAACGCGGCTGAAGTCGCGGAGTATATCTGTCTTGCTCCATATAGTTTTTTCTTGTTATCGGTTAGTCTGTATTTTTCGATTCTCTCGTGACACATAAACCTGGAACAAGAAAAAAGTTATAGACAGTAATTCTGATTTTCTTTTTGACCTAGAACTATGTAGGTAGGTATAATTTACCAATCAATCTTACATTTTGTAATTACAATTTATTAGTTTAAAAAGATTTATAATCACGTAATTATAAGATCACGTAAAGATTTATCGTATCGACTTCATAAATAAATCAACGGTTTCAAAAAAAAATTTTTTTTTTCAGTAAAAAAAAATCCAACACCTGTTTACCCCAAAAAAGCAGCGGTCAAAGTTACTATACAGTAGGTGCGAATGTAGTTAGAATACACTCTAGAAAAGGTCTTTGACCAATTATTGTCTGAACACTTTAGAAGGTAGGTAGTGTTAAGGAGTGTTGCGTTTAGGTGCGGAGACTTAGGGCAGCTCCCCGCCAACTGCTTCACTGTATAGTTATGGACCGCCGGTATTAACAACAACAGTATTGTATATTGACTTAATTTGCACACAAAATGTAGGATGTGTGCTAACAATTGCTGCAGCGACATCTAGTAGTGGGCATCAGAACTACTTGCTTAATTTATATATTGAAATTATTTTATTTATTTATTTTTTATATGTTAAAAATATATTTATACTCGTTATAATTAATACAATCTTTTTAAAGGGTTTATTTCTTATAATTGCAATACATACGTTATTTAAAAAAATATTGTGGGTACTTCTAATTTATTTTGTTTATAAAACATCTAGATTGTAACGTCAGTGTATTGTCCAGTTTTGCATTTACTTATAACGACTACTAAGTATGGGCATCATAGTGATTCAGTGTCAATTTTGCCAACAGATTCAGACGAATGTCTCAGTGTATAATTCATGAAAGTTTTGTGTATTATAAATTGTCTACACTGTACTACATATAGAAGTAGAACGATCACGTCAGAATAATAATAATAATAAATCCTTTATTGGTTTAAAAGTAGGTATTACAGTTTAACACACACAAAACCTAAACTTAGAGCAATTGGCGATCTTATCACTAAAAGTAATTTCTTCCAGATAACCAATTGTTTTAGGAGAAACAGTGTTAGTATAGAATTACACATTAGTATATAAATATAAGTATTGTAAATACTTATATAATATAGGTACATATGTATACATATAGTATATAAATATTCTGAATACTTACTAAATTACATTGTATACTAAATTCTAAGTGAACAATCGTTGTAAAAGATAGGTTAGATGAAAAGCTATGTAAACAGCCCTTCGCCCTTGACCCCCATTTTCAGGAGGAAGGATCGTAGGGTGTCTACGCTATACGCACGTTTAAATATGAACAAGTTCAAGTAAATTAACAAATATCCTAATAACAAAGTAGGACACTCTGTACTTCAGGACAAGAACAACACAAGCATATTAAAACCCAGTCACGAACCAAATTCATATTTTTGTATTATATTATTAAATATTTGCTTTGACAGAGATTCAAATCTGTTACCTCCTTGTAACAAAGACTGTTAATAGAACACCTTATATGAAACCTGTTAACAGTTAGTTATTTTATATTACTCATTTCAAGAAAGTCGTAAATCCAAAACACCTTACAGAAGCGTGAACAAAACTGATTTACAAAATCATTTATATACCTACACATAGTTAAAATAAAGACTGGAGTCACCTCAATTTTATTTGGTACCTATATTATGATATGATATAATACATAAAATTAAATATCCCTCTTTATCCATCCAAACGATGGTTATCATACATCCCTCCCCATAAATAGGGAGTCTTCCTCCCATACTATCTCCCCCTACTACCTCCCCACTCCTTGATAGGATGACCTTACTCCCAATGTAGGAATATCGTGTAAGAAATACATTAAAAGTTATATACATTATTTTTTATTACATTTACTTGAAATCATTATTCTTATACATCGACGGATCCTATTAACATAGTTAGATCTACAGAATTGCAATTTTACAGGTGAGCAATTTAAAGTTTATAACTTCTATTGAGTATCGGAATCCAATAAGATTGTTTTCTTCATGAAATGAAAATTATATTTTAAAGTTATTTCAACAAGAATTGATAAAAAAAAACTTGTTACTAGTTACATAATAGGACCCAACGATACACATATAACATGTCTATTTTGCACTTGACTCTCTTATAACATACTATGTTCGAGCAGCAGGCTAGCATTCGTATTTAATCATAATGTATATAGTTTCCTTTAGGTGTTTAACACAACTATTAGGTTACCAAACTTAGCTTTATTTCTCTAGTCTAGTGTAGTTGTTACTTTCATGTGTTGGTTTGTTAACTGTTTGTTTGTGTGTGTCTAAATAAATAAATAACTTCAATCTACGATAAACTAACTCATTCATCAAATTGAGAAATTTATAAATTCAAGATCTTTCCTTCCTCTAATGTTTAAATTTCTTCTTCTAAAGTTGAGTGGAAGATAACAAAAGGACACATGAAGTAATTTTCCAAAATACCTAACCTATTCGTATATCTATCTTCTATAATCTATACCTACTCTAACCTAACTCCCTATGGATTATTTGACTTATTCCAATAGTAATATACTTTACGAGAAAGTCGTAAAATTGCTACAGACTTACGAATTACGTCATTGTGCCGTTTCGTCACAATTTTTTCGTCATATCTAAATATTATAACACTATAATAACGCAGTAAGGCTTACTATCCATTGCACGGATAAAATAATTAAAAAATTGCACATACGAAGGTTTTGTATAGTCTATAGTTGAAACGATTTTATCATATACAGTAATATCCCGCTTTACGCGACTCCGTTATGCGCGGTTCCACTATAACGCGATATTCAAATTTCGCGCTCAATTGCCCCGCATTACGCGAAAGAGTGCGTATAAACATAATAGTCATCAACTTCTCAGTTTTTTCCGGAACGTATCACTCGCGTGAAGCGGGGCATTACTGTACATTATTAGTTATATTCCATACTATGATATTAACGAATCTATGACATCATGCCCCAATGGCTGGTTGACTTTAATATACAAAAACCATACGTCTACCCCTAAAATCTATTTTATACACAATTAACAGCCTGCAATAATAATAAAAAAACTGATATTAATAGGCGGTTTTTTTTGTATGACGTCACCTATATATGATCGTTGCCAAAATCCCAACTAGATAATCGTGCCAACTTATACTATTTGACTACGTCATTAAGTGACGTAAACATAATCAAGGGCGATTTTTACATACATACATACATATATATTATGATTTTTGAATTATATAACTACTTATAAACTCGAAAATTAATTAAATAGAAAGAAAGAGTTGTTATAACGAATTGTATCTCTCAAACTAGGACAAACTATAAGAGGTAAAATAAGGAACAGTTTTACTGCAGAAAAAAATAGAAATTAATTAAACTTGATTATGAAAAAAAAATACATGAATAAATTTCATTTGGTTTCATTATGTTTTACAATTGAAAAATAATTAAAACAACATTTTAAATGCAAATATATTTTTTTATTAGTCAAATGTCGTGGTTACTTTTGGTTAATATTTCAAACATCTGAAAATGACAGGATAATGCTATTTAGCGCAGAAAATTGGAATTCGGAACGCGTTTAAAAAATTTCAATTCAAGACTTCTTTTAATACAATTCTTGCTGCTAAGTCGTTTGATTTAAAGATTATTTTCGTGTGTAAATAAATCGTGGCTTGACGTAGACCGTAAATTGTAGGGAAATAAAATGCCCGTCGAACGTTATTCTGGTCGCGTACGAGTTCAAGATCAATATTAAAATAGAAATCCAATTGTAATTTAGATTGAGTTATTATAATTTTATTTTGATTCAAACAAAATGGATTTTATTATTACATAATATTTTGTTGGAGAAACATCTAACTTTTTCACTATAGTCTTTGATAACTTTTGTCTTTTAAACTATATTTGAAATTGACAATGAATTTGACAAAATTATAGTACTGTTAAATAAAATTTACAAAAAAAGACAATAACGATGATCAGGTCAAGAACACAAATAGTTCCAATAAACAAATTAAGTTTTTAATGAATTTTATTCAAGCCAGAAAACGACCAGTTCATAAACAGATAAATTCTCCTAAATATTTTAGAGCTAAATCTATATCGCTTTATGTGTATTATTACATCCCTACTAATGTTATAAATGTGAATGTGTGTTTGTTTGTTACGTTTTCACGCAACAACTACTTAACCGATCATCATGAAACTTTGTACACATATTTTTGGAGGTACTAGAAGTAACATAGGATATTTTTTATTTAAAAAAAATAATTATTTTTTACTATAGTTTCCAATTGACTATAGTAATAAAATATTGAGTATAGTTCTATTGAAATGATCTCTGATATTTATTTAATGACATAAATGCGAGCGTTGCCGCGGGTAAAAGCTAGTATGAAATAATTGTACTATTTAAATTGAAGTTCCAGAAAGTGTCTAGTAGTGGTGTTTTCTCATACGCACCATTTGGCTCACACCCAAAAATGAACTATGACAAAAATAGCGAACCCGACGGGAGACATATTCACATAATGGTTTTTAATTGCCTTTAACGCGTGTCTCTTTGGAATGATATTTATTCATTTATTTGCTATCAAAATATTTTGTATTATATAATGACTTTAGAATTCGATTTTAATATTAATTTATTATTTATTTAAAACTTAGTACATCAGTACCATAGGCAGCATTTTCTACCAGCCAACCTATATTTATTAAGAGAAAAAAAAAATGTGAAGGGAGGGATACATAAATAACATATATAAAAAACAGTAACATAATTTACATAGATACATATACACATACATACATAGATACATCAACAGAATATTGAAAAGCATTTATTTTATTTATTTATTTTGTTAAAAATTAAGATTTTTCTTGCATCATTCTTGTATTCGCTTGCAATAATTTAAATATTAAAACCAGCACTTAGTATAGACGTAAATAAAATCTAATACAAATTAATAAATACAAAAATTATGTTCTATAACTTTATATGTTTTAACTTATATTATATTAATATCTGCGAGAAGGTCAATATATTATAGGAAGTGAATTTGTTTTGAGACAGTTTTTGTTTAGTTATTGACATTGATTGGTTATTATTATTATTTTTTATGCTATTTAGACTTGACATTTTATTCTATTTTGTAATTGACTCCTCCTTGCATGGTGTATTGGAATTAATTGTAAGACCATGCAAGTGACTGTACTTATATAAATTATATTTATAAATATTTTTTTATTAATCCTTAAATATGATTTAACCTTTAGCTACTGAGGTGGATTTAATTTCACGTAAACACTGACGTGAGGGCCTCAGAGACCCGTATATATATTTGTGCTTGTATTTACAAATATTTAGGGTTTTTAGGGTTTAGTGTTTAGTATTTAGCTTCAGTAGATGTAATAAAATATTTTTTTTTTATAATTTATTTGTATATAATTAACTATGACTTCAGAGTTTAGAAATCACAGTATTTTTTGGTAAAAATCACATTAGATCATAAATCAGGAATAATAAACAGAATTACTTTAAAAAATCATCAAATTAACTAATTAGAGTAATTCAAAAATTCAAAGTATGACGAGAAGAATACCACAAGAAACTCGTTAAACTAACACAAGATATACTAGTATAGTGACAATATTAATAACAAATTTAAAATCTAAGAGTGGTAGGCAGACTGATGATGGCATTAGCCCAGTATGCCGTCCTGGGGTTGTACCACCACTTTCAAGCGGAACACCCGTGAAGTGATATAGTCGCGTTTCGGGATCAGCTTGGAAGTAGCCGGGATAACGAGAGGAGTGTGCCCTGTTAATTTGGACATGAAAATGAAAATGAAAATGAAAATGAAAATGAAAATGAAAATGAAAATCGTTTATTAGCATAGGCACTAAAGGCGTGCACTTGCTCATCGTTAGACTCTACCGTGACAGAGCACATTCGTCTCCTCAAGCCGGCATAGTGGAGACGACTTTTACGCGCGGACAACTGTCTGTGGTAACAGTCGTCTATGCTCATGGATCGCACTCTAGCTTAACATCAGGCGGAATGTGGTCATATGCTGGGCTATCAATAAATAAAAAAAATACATTAAGCGGCTTACTACGTGAGATAGGCCGACTTATGAATAGAAAATTAACTTGAAAAAACAGTTGCTACTTTCAAATCAGTTAAGAGATGCAGCGATAATTCTCGCGAACGTGGCCATAGAAACTGTAGCGAAGTAGGCCAAACACAATGCCTCTGCGCGAGATTGTCGGCATTTGTTATAATGTAAAATCAATAACAACACTTCTTACAGCATCGTACTGTGATGCTTCAAACACTCAATTGTCGGCTATTATTTATTTATTTATTAAACCTATCAATAAAATTTCTCTTATTTTTTAATGACCTCAGATATCCAATAAGATTTTATGAGGCTTTTTGATATTTTATAATTTCTTATTGAATACTTGACATTGGCAGAATTGTCTTTAATAGATATCTGAGGCCATTTATAAAATAAGAAAAAGAAATTATGAAATATTAATTCACACGTGTATCTTCGTGAAAAAACCCACGAAATTCGTCAGTAAAATTGGGTCCCACGTGACAGGCATTGCCTAGTGTGGGACCATCGAAAACCATATTTGTTATATTTCTGAATAGTAAATAAATAAATAAATAAAATAGATCCATCAAGACATTATATGATACAAATTATTGCTATTATTTATAAT
>JAPWLS010001840.1:0-68824 GCA_028551675.1 Tineola bisselliella | reverse complement strand
CTGCTATTTAACTTTGAAAGTTAACGTAACTAACATCTGCTTATATAATGTTGGAATATTATTTAAATGTATAATTTAGTTAATATTTTTCATTCACAACTGTAATATTTATGTAATCATTTTTTAATATAATTTATTTACAAGTTATGGGTTTTAAAATGATCATTGTTGGTCTAGACATACCACCACTTTCAAGCGGAACACCCGTGAAGTGACCTAGTCGCATTTCGGGATCAGCTTGGAAGTAGCCGGGATAACGAGAGGAGTGTGCCCTGTCAATTTGGACAGAGCACATTCGTCTCCTCAAGCCGGCTGTCTGTGATAACAGTTGTCTATGCTCATGGACCGCACTCTAGCTTAACATCAGACGGAGTGTGGTTGTGGCGGTCGATTCTACAAGCCGAAAATACTTATTTAAGAAGATTTGAGGTTTTGACGTTTAGTCTGTCAGAAAAAGAATTATAAAAAAAGTATATGTCAGATATGTCAAATGAATTGTGAAAATATATTACTGAAATGAAGAATGTCTTTTCTTACGAAAATAAATATAATTATAATATGACAATATCCGCTACATGGTCATATGCTGGGCTATCAATAAAAAAATAAAAAACATATACCTATGTATTTTTAACAATTTATCTACAATAAGCGCGTGATATGCTGAAAATATTGAAAAAATATCCAATAAACGAAATGGCCTAGTTTTCCATTATACCGTAACTTATCTCTCCCGAAAGGATCAAAATATGAGATCGCTCAAAAATGGATTTTAGGAACAACAGACTTTTCCCGTCACGTTCGCATTACATCAATTGTTATAGATTACCTACTCGAATAAAATTTAACTTAGGAAAGTGGGATGACCCAAAATATACTACCTATATTGTTTTTTTATTCATTTATTTACTTTTAGTAAATGGGCTCCAATAGAGCGCTTTTACTCGTCAATACAAATATAAATATAAATGAAATAAATTTATTAATTTAATAACTATTTGATTTAGCTGCTGTATACTGACATTGTCCACTAAAAAAACATATATACATGTATGCATAGGCTTAGTAACTTTATTAGTGACGCTTTTATTTTTAAATTTATATAAACTAACTCCAAACTAAGATACCCTGTGTAATATATATGGGTATCGGACAAAGACTACACAAACATATAAAAATAAATACCTACATTTTAAAAATAGTATATACCTACTCATGCAGTCGAACCTCGCATAACGAGCATAATTCGTTTGTGTCTTACTCGTTAAGCGAAACAATGTTAACTGGCTAGCATAAAAGTTCTAAAGACAGACTGTGGCTTATCACGAATTTAGTCTGGCTTTCGAACCGAGCTGTCACAAGTAAAACGGATCCGTTAGCAATCGGGATCATGAATTTTTACTAACGACTAACGAGCACCAGCAATCTATCAAATGAACGAAAGATCGAGACGTTCGAAAATTAACAAAAAGTACCTAAATTATTGTAGTTCCAAATCCGCACGCGGTGGCGCTGCTCAAATTTCCATACAAAACGCTTGAAGCGAACTCGGTTTGAAAGCCTGACTAAAATTCGTGATAAGCCCACTGATGTAGCAATAGTTCTGTCGCACGATTCGGGGATTCCCCTATCCATGTCGCTCGTTATGCAAACTATTAGTTTAATAATTTATTTTGCTCGTTATGTGAGAAAATTTTTTATTTTATTATTTATTTATACTAAATATTTATGTTGTTAAATCCGTAAAAAATATGCATTGATTCTCTCTTAAATAATGGACATTGAAAAAGGGTCTACAAAAAAGGTCTGAATTGTAAACTGCAATACGTGTGCCTACTCTTCATGCATTATTTAACAGTGTTGCCAGGAAAACGAAGTTTCGTCGTTTGTTGTGAGACTGACTGAACTGTAAGTGGTCTGATTCTAACAATCACTTATTTTTGTTCAGTTTTCAATCGAGTATCTAGTCTATTTGAAATTATATTATAGAATTGTATGACAAAAAATATGTAACATTATTTCGATATTTTTTGATGTTGTGCAAATTATAATTAAAGGAAATTATTTAAAATTATTTTGCTTATAATTCCCGCTACATTAGGTCGATGAAGGAAAATAACCTCCACCAACAACTTGTCTCGACGCGTTTCGCCGCTTCACGTATCCTGATGATGCCGTAAAATTAGAACTACATGCATCTATGCAACGTCAGCAGAAGCCACGTGGGTGCATGAGCTGTAACCTCTCAGTGTAAAATTTCACTATTACTAAAATAAATAACTTTGAACTTTAGTGTAGTATTCGGAAAGTTTTCAAGATGTTTCGCTGTTGTTTTCGCTCAAAGTTTGTTTTGTTTCAAGTAATAATTAATTAATATGGAAAGGTTTATGTGCACCTTTAATATTTATAATAACGTGGATAAGAAAATTCAATGTTAATTTTATATTGTAGGTGGGCTCTATAGAGCTATAGTCCGTGGGGGGCTACTCAGGCATATCCGAAGTTTCGTGATATGCCCGTTACTTCTGTATTTAACGTGAATCTTGACATATAAGTAAAAAGTTCTGTCAAATATCTGTAAAATAAGCATTGAGTGGCCTATCCGTCGTGATGTTGCTGTCAAATCCGTAATTTCGTGAATGATTACGTAAGTGTTCCTGAGTAGGAAATGTCCGTAATTTCGTCCGAAGTTTGTGCGCCTGAGTTTGGAATATTTATTACTCTAGATATAGTATTAAAAAAAGAGGTATTTATTTTGAATATCGGTGGTAAGTGTTTATCTTGTCCTCGTTTTCTTGATGCTCTTAATACAGCTTCTTTTGTTTTTTCTTTGGAGTCAGAGCATTGTACGTATAGGTAGTAATGTCTGAGTTTATCATCGTGGTTTATTTATTTTACATTTTAAATTGCAAAAAGGGACCATATCAAATATGTACATATATTATTTCTCGTGTTTCATGCAAATGTTTCGTGTGTTATATTCATATATAATATGAGTACAATATCTCTGGCAAAATTACTCAAAAATATCACGGTTATTATCATTTGATGTCTTCATGAAACTCCCGATGGGTGTATCGCGTGCGGCTGTGTGAATATGTGGAATATTGCGTGTAATGTTTTGCTGAGTATTCATCACATGGATTTGGACTAGAAGGATTGGTTTCTTAATGTTTTTTTAGATAGATTCTCAAGGTAGATGATTCGTGTTTCTTCTAGTAGTAATTAATATATAATATTAATACTTTATACCTTAATTAAGATCTGTTAAATTGTCAATCAATCACGTCAGTCAATCAGTGTCCTATGTTATGGTAGGATCATGGGCGTGCAGGGTGGGCAGCAGTCTAAAATAATATGTAACTAGCAAACTATACGCGCGGTCTTACCCTGGTTAATTTTTTATGTGTCGACTGACGACTGTCGAGTGTGAACTTTCTTACGGATATTAACACTAGATTTACCAGACCAGTCAAAATGACTGGTCTTGCACGATCAAATTAAAATTCCTACTGCGTGTAACATTTTCTTTAATTCTTATAATCTTCTCTAATCTATAACAGAAGAATTAGTTTTATGAACTTTATATATATTTGTAACAAATATATACTTTTTTGGTTTTGGTAGAAATAGGTATATTTAAGCTGGTAAATCTAGTGTTAAGTATTGTAGTTAGTACCTAGATAATTAAATTTTTTATGTTTGATTAGGTACCTTACAGGTCAGAGCTGTTATTGTGCATAGTTTGTGTATAGATTCTTCGTTGTTGCATTAAGTATCTCAAAAAGCATTAAAAAGTTGTTTTACTTTTTCAAGACATAAAGATTTATATTTTTTAAGCTATTTCAACAAAAAAATTAGAAAATTGTTAAAATATTAGTTCCGATTATGTTAATAGACTACAATAGATCACAATGCACTATTGACCAGAGGCGTAATAAGAAAATTACAGATAATCTATATTTCTTCATATACATACTATCCTTACATTACATTCATTCTATTCTACTATGACTATACAATAGTATATTATATTACCTATATCTACGCAATATAAGTTCTGTAATTTTCGGCACTGCACCAGCGCTAAATGGAAAAAGAAAGTTGACAATGACAGAACAAATATCAAAAGCTTAAATAAGTATTTTCAGCTTGTAGAAGCAACCGCCACATATAGTATAGAACCTGACGATATATATATATCTACATCAACCGTGTTTTGTTTATTTATTTATATTTATTTATTACTTAATAATTCAGGGTAAGCGAGTAAGGAGATGGCGGCCTTATCGCTAAGAAGCGATCTCTTCCAGGCAACCAAATTGTTTTTTGTTTAATAGGAGGAAATCTGTTATAATTACCCGGTACATAGCTAATAACGATACGAGTTAGGCAGACTGATGAAGGCTATTAATTTAGTCTGCAGTGTCGAGGTAGTGCCAGTTTCAAGTATAATTAATTCCTGTACTGGGTCGTTTCAGGGGGGCTACTCAGGCGTACCCGAAGTTTCGTAATACGGCCGTCACCTTTATAGTTTATATAAGTTTTGACACATAAGCTCGTAAAAAGTCCTGTCAAATGTCCATAAAATAAGCATTGTGTGGCCTATCCATCGTGACGTCGCTGTCAAATCCGTAATTTCGTGAATGATTACGTAAGTTCCTGAGTAGGAAACGTCCGTATTTTCGTCCGAAGTGCGCCTGAGTAGCCCCCCAGGTTCGATTGAAAAGTGTCACCGTTACGGGTCATCTTGAGAGAAATTGCGTTAATAATAGTTTAACCTTAATTACAGAGATACCTTGAAGGGAGATAGTTCTCTTCTCGTTAACAAGAGCTGCAATTAATTCGAAACCCGAGGCGGTTTTGTTCTCTAATTAAAACATGCCTTATAATACAACGTAATATACGTCTTGAAATAACGCACAGAGGTTTTAATACGCGTCTATGACGAAACGCTTATGTGTATAGCAGACTCTACGTGGTATAACGAAAAGAAATTATAACAAGTACAATATAAGGAAAAACTGTAAAGCTGCATTTAAAGAACTTAAAGTCTTGAATGTATAGTGCATATGTTATGCTTGGTTTATCCCTATCCTATCCGTTTTCACGCAACAACTACTTAATCGATCATCATGAAACTTTATACACATATTTTTGGAGATACTAGAAGTAACATAGGATACTTTTTCTTTTTAAAAAATATATTATTTTTTACTACAGTTTCCAATTGACTATAGTTTCAGCTGTTTGGAATTTTTCTTTATTTATTTTTAACCTTTCTATGCTTATTTGAATGCGAGTGAAGTCGCGGGTAAAAGCTAGTAATATATAAAAGAAAATTCAAATTAGACAGATTACTCGTTACAAGCATCGACTTAAAAAGGTCTCAAAGAGCTTCCTCTGTAACGGCGTAAACATGTACAATAACTTGTCAGATGATGTCAAAGTGTTGAATGAATTGCAATTTAAAACACATATAAAACATATGTTAATTAACAAAGCATTTTACTCTATGAATGAAGCTGCAAATGACAGTCTGTGAAACCTGATTGTATCTAGTAGTTAATATTTGTTGTTGAAGTGAGTAGAGGGCGCCGTCGTCGTTGCTGCGTATTGTATTGATAAATACAGTTGTATTTTGACAAGTCCAAGTGTTCCAATAGGAATCTACGGTTGACGTTAGAAAAGAGAAAAAATAATATTTGTCTTAATACAAGTATAAATTTAATACTTTTAATGTAAATAAAGTCAGTATCTAAGTACAATACAATACTAGTACATAAGTACAATACTGAAAGAATTTGCTTTTACACGTGTACAATGTACATTCTGAAACTTATTTGTTACGGTCTTTACGCAGTTGACAGTGATAAGTAACTGTCATTTATATCAATGTTTTTACAGAATTTGAGCATTTATTTTCATAACTAAATCCATGTAGGTCAGCCCTTAATTCTTATTTCGTATTCTCTCCACGTTTTTTATAGAAGAAAAGCATTTATTTGTTTGTTTCTACGTATTTTTTTGTTTAATAATTTAATTCAAGAGCAAATTACGTAATAGTTTTAGGAAATAAAAAATAATTAATTAGATTTATATAACAACCAAATTAAAATACCGGCACACGCTATGGGCTGGTATTCAAACTCCTACACCACATCTGCAGCCAACCAATGGAACATGCTACTACTCAGTATCAGACAGGCTCCATTGAGTCACATTTTTAAGACATCTGACCAAACATTTTATCTCAAAACAAAATATCTCTATTCTACTGTTTATTTAATTCACTTATAACTTTTCTTCATAAATATCTATATATTTAAGTATATACGCATTATTATTTTATGTAATGTATGTATTGTGTAGATTTAGTTATTATTTTTTTTTCATTGCACCGAATATCACCGCTCACACCGACAAAGGTTAGCTGGTAGGTAATGCCGACGGTATTAAGCTCGCTTATGTGAAAAAAAAAATGTTTTTGCAATAAAGAATACATATATTTAAATTTGATAATATTTTATAATTTTTATTGACGTTAATTCGTGCAATATTATTTCAACATATAATTAGGGATACAATTGTTTTCTTAGCTCCTAATTTAGTATAATTATAGTTTTTAATGTTTAATATATTTATAATTAATACATTATTATTGTTACAGAATCAGTTGTGGGACGAATGCGAGCTCGAGGACGCCACCTTCGCGGAGTGCAGCATCAGCAACGCCAACCATAGCTTTCAGGTTAGTTCTAAAAATATCACCTTTATATTGGCTACCTTGGTTACCTTGGCTTTCTCGTAATGCTCGATGTTTGAGCAGCAGACTGGCATCCGTATAATAGTTAGTTAATAGTATTCGTTTTAATGTATAAATTTTCTTCCAATTTATGTTAATCACAACTGTTACCAAACTTAGCTTAATTATTTTCCTGTTAGTCCCATTAGTATCCTGATGATGCCACGTGAAGTAGCGAATCGCGTCGAGACAAGCTATTGAATGTTGGTGGAGGTTATTATTTTCCTTCATCGACTTAATGTAGCGGGAATTATAAGCAAAATAATTTTAAATAATTTCTTTTAATATGGATTTCCGCAAAGTAACGCCTGAAACAACCAATTATATTCTATGTAATTGTTATTGTTATGTGTGGGTTTGTTAACTGTTTGGCGTGTGTGTTTAAATAAATAAATAATTATATGCGGTTTAATGTGCTTTCTTAATCATTCGTTTTGTGTTTAAAGGCATTTAAATCAAACTTTTATAATTTTATTACTATTCATAACGTTATAAATATTATTAACGTTTATATTGTGCGTTTGACGCGTTTTAGTAGAAGTAGGTATATAGAAAACGTCCGTAAACCACACTAGGTTTAAAAGCATTTAAATCAAAATTAAACCGTTTAATTTTATTACTATTCATAACGTTAGAAATATTATTAATTATATTGTTTTATTTCTGGTAAGTGAGAGACAATTCATTCTGGTATATTCTATTTTAGGTGATAATAGAACAATAAATAGATACTACAATATTTATTTTGACATTTAAAATGCAAAACATATTTACAATAATACTTGCCAAAACGAAATATACACTATAGCAGAAGTTCTCAAACTTTGGGTCGTGACCCACAAATAAGACTGTATTAAGTAGTTCCACGACTCACCACTAGGGAAAATCTAAGTATTACCAATATTTATGCTTCGATTTTTCTAAGACAGCGAAGAGGTGCAAAGCTAAGATTGGAAAATTTTGATATATAGGTCGGAGTACAGTCAACTTTGAGAACCACTGCACTATAGGATTTAAAGAAAATTAAAAAATATATATTTACAATATTTTATATTTCATATTTGTAAATATTGGTCCATTGGGCCAATTCTCGTAGCACACAAACTTGTGTCTTATGCAATTAGTAACTCAATATAATTTTTGCACTTTTTTTATCCTTTAGCTTTCCCTCGACTCACATCCCACGCTCTACAACTGTTACACACTTGTATTTGTTTCTACGCAGTATCTCGAATTGTTTATCAGACAGTACACGCTTATAGTGGTAGTGGAACAATGCGTTTTAATATTCCAAATCTAATTTATTCATCAACAAAACAACTAGAAGCAGTTATTGGTCGTATTTATATTGAAATAATTAACAGTGAAACTCTTATTGTCATAAATACAATAATATAAACTTTAACAACGTAAGTATTCTTCAAACTTTAACAATATCGCAACTATCTGTTCTTGAAATTAATTATAATTTAGTTACTACATATTTTAAGACTATGATTGACGAGTTTCTTGTGGTCTTCTCGTCATACGCCTTTCCGAAGTCACGGTAGAGTCTAACGATGAGCAAGCGCACGTTTTCAGTGCCTATGCTAATAAACTCTTTTTATTTTATATATAAATTATAGTACAGTCGAATTATATATACAGGTTGTTCTAAAAATTAGCCTCTAGTTAGCATATACGAACATGGAGATATCAATGTCTCTCTGAAAGTAATGAAAATTGTTAATGTATCTTATTGACATGTACGAGTACTTTGGTTCATCTAGACTTACTGTAGTACCGTTGTATTATTCATTGGTTGTCACATTAATACCAGAATTAATTAATTAACAAAACATGAATAATATTTCCAATTATAAATAATTAATTAAAACGAGTTACTCAGTCGAAATGAAACGTTATACAAAATTCAATTTATGACCTACTTTAGTAGTGGTCTTTGGAATTTCAATATTTCAGCTTTTCAATTTAAACTAACTATGAACGAACTATTTAAACATTGGCGTGTATTAATAATAAAAAAAGTAGGTCAACGACCTCGCAATTAGTGTGGATACCCTAAACGCGAGGTAATTTGAAAATGTACCGCGCGTTACGTGACCCTTTACTGCGGTCGGAATCAAACCCGGGTCGTATATACAAATACATACTTATACGAACTCGGTTTTAGCCTACTGCCTAAAGCTTTGACACACTGAAAGCTATAAACTGTTATATTATTGGTATTATTGTTGAGTTAAGCAATGCTCGGTGTATCTTAGACGCGTAAGTTATTCAAGTCACGGTCTCGAGCGGTTACGCGCCATCCAGTTCGTTGTGCGATATCTCCTGTACGGAATATTTATGTAGATGCTAAGTGTAAGTAAAAAAAGTATATATATCTTTCTTCTCGTTTTATTGTATTGATAAGGCGATTTAATATACGTTTATACAATACTAGCGGTACCCTGCGCGCGTTGCTATGCCACCTACTAAAATAATTTTGAAGGAAAGACACACAAATATTTAATTCATTTTGAGTCATTTTATTGATTTTGTTCATTTGACGATGATATTATCTGTAATGAACTGTCACGGTTATATATAAAATTTATTGAAGTACCAACTCAGAAACCTTCGTATATAATATTCATATAATACGTCTTAACTGTAAACTGTTCGAATATCGCATAAACTAAATAAAAATATTCAAAATTATTCGCTTTAAAATAGCTCTAGCGTTGTATGGATACTTGCCTTAATAACTCTTAATTTTGTAACGTGCCAGTGAACAGGCAGATCAGAAATTAGGTCGTTCTGACTCACGACATAATCCCGTGCTTCTTATAAAAATATTATTTAATTGTACATATTCGAACGACAACCGTTACAGTAATGAAATTTAGAAAATATACTTATCTTTATTTTTAATTGTATTTTGAGCGTTTTTACTACCTTTTTTTTTAAAATGGACGTATCTAAAATAGCAATGTGCACGTATAATATTTAATATTTAATTTGGTAACACTATATTAGTCATTTTAACTAAACAGTTCCTCCTTTTAGCTACTTAGCAGTAATGAAAACAGTTGACGATCTTCCGTTATTTTTATTTTATTTTTTTCTTGTTTATTATTATTATTATTTTAATGTTAGTCTTGATCTGCTGGTCCTAAAGATCAACTGGTAGATATTGCCCCAGGGCATTGAGTTCGCCTCTTGTAAAGTGCAAAAAAGTTTTAAATAAATAAAATAAAATAAATACTGAGTGAAAATTACGACATTGTACATTAATGCTTTCAACATTATCTCCGCGCCATTTTGATATACTTATCGTCTTTTGTTTATAATTAAATTTTGCATATAAAAACAAATGATCAAACTTACTTTTCTCGTTTAAATTATTAAATAATAGTTATCTTTTATCTATAAGTACTCGAAATTTGTGATCAACGGACTAGCATCCGTATTACAGTTACTAAATAGTATTCATTTTTAATAATTTTAATAACTTTTGTTTCAATATACCAGCCATTCTCAAAGTGGTGTTCCGCGGAACCCTAGGGCCAAAATACTGCAAAAAATACCTACCAAAGGGAGATTATAAGGTTGCATCTATATATTCCAACTAAATATTACGTAATATTACATTGCAATATGATTATTCATAAATACATATAAATCAGTTTTTTATAATTATATTAAGGCTTTTTTCTTCGTCAAAAAAGTTTGAGAACCGCTGCAATATATTATAGGTTGAACACAACTGTTAAGTTAGCAAACTTAGCTTAATTTTTTTCTATATAATTATTATTGTTATATGTGGGTTTGTTAACCGTTTGTCGTGTGTGTTTAAATAATAAATAAATAATAATACGAAGCATAAGCCAGAAACAATATCATTCACATTATGGTATGACTTATCTATTGGTGGAATGACAAAAGCGGATTCGCTTTATTGTCATAACATCAAAGGCGCCGACCTCAAATGGTGTTCCAAATAAATGACTCAGCACAATTGGCTTGTTACATATTCGACATAAATATTTTGCCATGAAACATGCATTATACTTATTTATTAGCTCGGAATTAACTGAAGTATGACGAACAATCTGGTCTGGGGCGCACGAACTTCAGACGAAAATACGGGCATTTCCTACTCAAGAACACTTACGGACCCGTAATTATTCATGAAATTAACGATTTGACAACGACGTCACGACGGATAGGCCACGGGCTTATATGTCAAAAATAACGTAAGCTACAGAGGTGACGGCCGTATCACGAAACTTCGGGTACCCCTTAACCGCACTCTAGTTTAACATAGACCGTAGTTCGGTGACTTAACGGAAAAAGACTGTGGCGAATATTTGACACATTTTTATGGCGAATAGAATTTGACCTTTTAGCACGAATTTACAAATTGATTTTAACCAACACCTATAAGGTAAATTGATGAAAAAACCCTCGACTTTATTTCAAAGTGATAGGGTTTGCGTTCGTTTGGCATTTTATTAAATTTATATCGATTGCAATTAAGCCAAGTGTTTTGAAACGTTTTATTGATTGTTTCAATTCGTTTTGTTTTTAATCATCTAATGTATTTTTTAATATTAATGTGTCAATAAAATTGAAAATAAATACCAAAATTTCCAGTAATATAGTGAAGAAAAAGCTACAACATTAGTTGCTAAAAGCAAATTTAAAACGTGTTTCGGATTTTCTAAATTATAACAGTATTAAGTATTATTTGTTGTCTTGTGACAGTTAGGAAAATATTTAAAATTTATTCTTGTCAAGTACGTATTTCTCATATTTATTATAAAAAAGTCATGTATATAAATGACGCTTTTGTAAAGATACCTGCAGCCCTCTGCTAAAATATTAAGACCCTCCCAAGCAATGTCAGAGGCCTTCCATTAACCTGGATTCCAATTAGAATACATTATTAAATGCGTATTTTAGTTTTATGTTTGTACTAGTTTTTACTTGCGGCTTCGCTAACATTTAAGTCATTAAATAAGTATCAGAGATCATTTCAATAGAAATGAATCAATATGATTCCAAACAGCTGAAACTATAGTCAATTGGAAACTATAAAAAATAAAAAGTATCTTATGTTACTTCTAGTACCTCCAAAAATGTGTGTACAAAGTTTCATGATGATTGTTTAAGTAGTTGTTTTTTATAATATTTATAATATTAGTAGGGATATTCACCTAAAATAGCAAAGGGTTTTAAGATACAAAACCTAATATATATAATAATTTATATCGTGTCATGGTGAGAGATTATAAAGGATAGTATCGTTCAATCAAACATAAGCTTTACACTGTTATAATACAGGGTGTTATAGCATGATTGATTGCACTACCAATGTACACATAGATTTATTATTCACACATTTAGATTAGATATTTTTATCGCATATTGTTTACGCCTGAATTTTATTTAAATTATTGCTAATATTTTTATTCAGGCGTTTGGTGTTTGCTTTTTACCACTTCAAACGCTCGTCTTTTTTCTTATAGATCAGCCATTCTCAAAGTGCGTTTCGCGGAACCCTAGGGCTAAAATACTGCAAAAAATACCTACCAAAGGGAGATTATAAGGTTACATCTAAATATTCCAACTAAATATTACGTAATATTACATTGCAATATGATTATTCATAAATACATATAAATCAGTTTTTTATAATTATATTAAGGGTTTTTCCTTCGCCAAAAAATTTGAGAACCGCTGTTATAGATGATATCTTTTTAAGGCAACCTGTGTACAATAAATATGTTCCTCTATAGACAAACTTAATATATACAAAATAAAAATTTTATTTATTAATCGGAAGGACGTCTAGTACGATTTTTATAAGGAATGTAAAAAATGTATACCTATTTATGTAATTTTACTATATATTGTGACGGTCGCCTCTACAAGCCGAAAATACTTATTTAAGAAGATTTTAGGTTTTTGACTTTATTCTGTCACTGTCATTTTTATTTTCTTTGCTTTTATTGCCACAATGTATTGTGATAATTATATTTTTTAATCTATTTTAATCCGTATTATTGTTACACTTCAGTATATCCAAAATTTAACACTAGGTTTACGGCACCCGTCAATTTGACGGATTTCAAACTTCAAAAAGAAATACCGAAAAAACCATAGCATTAATTTTTACCATTTTGTAATGTAAATTAATAATTTCATCTAAAGCATTTATTCACACAATTATTTTTTTCCTAAGCCTTCCAATTTTTAAAATTTGTATGTAGTATACCTATCTCTACGAGCACCCGTCAAATTGACGGGTGGATGAAAATGCGTATTTCCTTAAAAAAAAAAAACAATTTATTCAAACTAAATTTGAGTTTAATAATATAAGACTTCACGTAAAAATAAAATAATAAGTCAACATTTTTTTAATTACGGAAATGATAACAATAATAATTATAAACGCTACATAATCATATTTTCGATAAAGGTTTATATTTCGATAAACGCCCGTAAACCTAGTGTTAAGGTACATAAGGTTTAAGACATTTATTTACTCAAAAAGAATTTTAAAAAATTCACTTAATTGAGATAACAATAACTATAAATAAACATATCGTACGTAGTATATTGACAACACCATCACAAGGGACTCAAACCCATTATATATTTTTTTAATTGATATTTAAATTTACTAATATTTCTAATATTAGTTATGTTAGGTGGTAATGCGTTATAGAACTGTGCTCCTTCCACCATAACACCTTTTTCCGTAGCTAGTTCTAGCTAATTTGTTGGGGATGATGGTTGCCATGCCACGTATAACTCCTCTTAATGATGCTAATTTCTTGCGTGTTTTGTCAATGTGTGGTTTCCATGATAATCTATTGTCAAGAAGTAACCCTAAATCCTTTTCTTGGTCAGATTTATGAATAGTCATAGTACATATTCATTTGTTCTGTAAAGAAAGATATGGACGGACTATCTTTAGTGGGACTAAGCTGCAATCCAAAACTCTGCATAAACTGCGTCTCTATACAAAACAATAATAATAAAAACTAACAAAATAAATATAAATTGATTTTAATGTTGTATTTATAGTATATTCACATTCAAAATTCGACTGTACACATAAGCCTTTAAAGCCGCAAGCATTTGAGCATGTTACATTGAACACGAAGGATTTATAAAAACATCCGTTCCTTTATTCTTTTCTGACGGAATTTAAATACAAAAATATCAGTTTCATAAGAATATATTATAATATTGATTCTTAATATTAGTAAGCGTATTAGGGAACTGTAAATATTAAGCTAAAATGCGTTCTATGGGGAAAAAAGAAAAACGCATTTATTTCATTAAATTAGTATCAGAGATCATTTTAATAGAAGTGAATCAATATGATTCCAAACAGCTGAAACTGTTGAATAAGGATGGCAGTGAAATAAAACTTCTTCTTAATATATTCTTTAATTTCACATCATCAATACATGTTACAAACTATATATATATAAGCACACGTCGATTCTTCTTGTATAGGCCCTTTTACACACACTACATCACTCACATACCATACCACGTGGCATCATCAGGATACGTGAAGTGGCGAAACGCGTCGAGACAAGTTATTGAATGTTGTAGCGGGAATTATAAGCAAAATAATTTTAAATAATTTCCTTTAATATGGATTTCCGCAAAGTAACGCCTGAAACAACCAATTATATAACTGTAATAGTTAGACATATGGTGTCGCTGACTTTTTTGTAGATATTGATATCCTCTATAAAACTGTAGTACATCACTTTGCTCTATTGTCAATATTTTCCGCGGTGTACGCAATATAATAATTTTTTTTCACACTTTGAGTTACATTATTGAAGTTTTCATACGGATCCCTAACGTTTTTAAAAATATTCTATAGCCTATGTTCATCAGGGATAATGTAGGATTCTAATGATGAAAGAATTTTTCAAATCGGTCCAGTAGTTTCTGAGCCTATTCAATAGATACAAACCATCAAATGTTACCTCTTTATTATATTAGTATAGATAATATGGAGCTATAAATGTCTATGTAGTAATAAAGCTATTGTTCATTTGCCAGTTAAGCCTCTCCATACATATAGTATAGTATAGTAATGCAGTATAGCAAATTCATAAAATATATACTATAGATCCACATTGACCTACATTTTGCTATCATGTCGTACCTATATTTTTCTCTCTATCCACGAGACCGAATTAAATATCACTCCAATGATTTCTCTTGTTTTTTCTTTTCGATTACATTAAAATAGTCGGCATGTTTGTTTATAAATTTTATATAAGTGACTCGATGAAGTGAACTTATTGTAATTCTTTTTGAATTAATAAAATATAAACTTTAACTAAGATTTCGGATTTTTTTTTTTGTTTTGTTGAAATAGTTTTAAAATATAATTCACTATTTTATGAAAATACCACATTAATTAACCCCATCGATATAAATGTATATACGCAGCGCTAATTCGCTTTCTTTTGTTTTCATTTTGTTATATTTTAGTAAGCTCACGTTATCTGATTGCAGACCCATTGACCATTCTCCCAAAACGCAGCTAGGTCACATTACAGGTTGCAATTCTATCATGACGACGAAATTATCAATCGTTAATGAGAAAATTGTGTCTTTTAAAAATAAATTTATATTCAGTAAAAATTTGATTTTCAAGTGATTTTATAAATAGCTTTTAGGGATATTAATTTCGAATGCCCGTGCAAGTAGGCCTTTGGGAGCACTGAGACCGTTTAAGTTTTCTTTTGGAGCTGTCAAAATGTATTTCTTTACGCTGTAACTGAAAAAGTTTTACAAAGTTTGTAAAATTCGAAGTTATAAAACGATTACGATCCTCTGTCCAGGGAAACCTCTTAATGTTATTTTGTGTGTCAATTTTAAAAATACTTCAACTTTATTCACTATAATATATATATGTATTATATATACAGTGGTACCTCGATATACGAGTGCCCTAACACACGAGTGTTTTGAGATACGAGCCGCCGAGCGAGCGATTTTTTGCTTTGAGATAACACACGACCCCAACATGCGCCCCGATCTATGTATATCGCAGCAGCATACGGTGCTTTGAGATACGAGCAAGGTTACAGAATTAATTAAACTCGTATCTCGAGATACCACTGTATATTATAAACCTTTGTAAGCTAGTCCTATTCTATCAACTACCAATGCGATTCGTAAAATTATTTTTGGGTTATATAATTTATGCATTGAAGCAAATTACAACGTAATTTATCCAATAGGTTAATGAGAGTAAACGTTTAAAAAATGAACTATAAAATTCTTTTAAAATACTGGTGATCTCAATTTTGAAATTGGAAAAAGAATACTTTTTGATATTTATAAAGAAACCTAGAACTTATAATTAAATAAATTGTATAAAAAAAGGTTGAATTTTAAAACAGACAAAGCAAACAACCTCCAACATTTTCCACTGAACAAAATTGTGAATCAGTTAGCGAAATGCAAATTTTCCTCTCCGCAAAGACTGAAAGCATTTTACAAATAAAGAAGTTTTCGTATCTTCACTGTAAAATCTCTCCGACTTTAAGAGAATTGAGACCGACGATGTGGAACTTAATGGCACTTAACGATTTTGCTTCGTAAGGGATGAACGTACATTTAAACTGAAATGTCTTTGGCATCGTTTTGTAGTTGTAGGTATTTTTAAATACTAAATTATTTGTCTGTAATTATTTTTAAATAGCCAGTCTTACCATAACTTTAAAAACGTCAGATTACAGTAACTAAGTCTTTTAAAGCACTAAAATGAAATAGCTAATTGAAACTTCTTGAGAGATATCAGAGAAATTTGCCGTCACACTTTTCTGTTATGCGTCACATTTTTCTGTTACGCGCCATATAAGTAATATTCTTTTCAAATCGCTGTATCTGTAGAACCGATGACGTATTATTTCGTTTCGTTTTTTATAATATTCAATTTTAAGAGGTCAATCACCTTTTTCTTGTATCACGATAAATTTTCAAAACTTAATTTGTTATCGATTACCGCAAAATGTTCGTTTAGGACTGATTGAGAGCCACATCAAAGCATTGGTTCTGTTCTTATTGTAATCGGCTTTGTGGCTTTGCCGGTAGGGATTACTTCGCGGCGAGAAATAATACAGTCTTATGACCTCGGAGGTTCAGGATTTCAGTGATTGAACCGTCGAAGGTTATTTTTTAAATTATTTATTAGGAAAATTATTCAAATAAAACAATAATTATAAATTTTAATTACGGATGGATTTATAGAAGGAAAACTTAATTAAGGAATTTTGATATATTCGCGAGTTTAATACAAATGATCATAGGTTGTATTGGAAAAGAGTTATACAGAGATGAATGCCTTCAAAATAGCGTGTCAAGTATCAGAATACGCTACCTCCATGCATAGGCGTAGCCAGGGTGGGGCAGGGTGGGGCGCTTGCCCCACCCTGGCTCTGACCTGTAAGGTACCTAATCAAACCTAAAAAAACTTAATTATCTAGGTACTAACTACAATACTTAATATCTGTAAGAAAGTTCACACTCGACAGTCGGCAGCCAACACAAAAAAAAATAACCGGGGTAAGACCGCGGGTATAGTTTACTAGTTACATATTATTTTAGACTGAGCCCATGGCTGGCTACGCCCATGCCTCCATGTAAAACTTACTGTATCTAGAAAGACGTGAGTTCTAGTTTAGTTTTAATCATAGGTTCTA
Organism: Tineola bisselliella; assembly: GCA_028551675.1. NCBI lineage: Eukaryota > Metazoa > Arthropoda > Insecta > Lepidoptera > Tineidae > Tineola > Tineola bisselliella. Next base: position 51,283 of record JAPWLS010001840.1, on the reverse strand, counting down.
GTAATATACTAACTTTTCTTATTGATATTTCAGTAAGTTGTTTAAAGATCTGAAATATTTTGACTAAAAGACCGGTTTTTACTTATGTTATTCCTTATATTAAAAATTCATAATGCGATCGCATTGTTCTACATTTAAAGAAAACGATAATTAAAAAACCTATTAATTCATTCGTCTAACTCAGTGTTTCCCAACCTTTTTTGTGCCATGCCCCACCTTAGCTTTTCTAAAATTCTTATACCTCCCTATGTAATGAAACACCCAGTTATATTTTGGACTCGTCAAGCGAAATTATATCTAATAGTTATTTACCACAATTATTTAAGAATTTGCTTTTTTTGTTAAATTTAGAAATCTAGCATTTAAAATGACCCGGAGCGAAAGGGTTAAACTCGTGTCGAGCCCATTTTCGAACTTCGAATCGGAGAATGGGCCCCACATTGGGAAACACTGGTCGAACTTAAATTAGAATAAAGCGGCAATTTTTCATATAAAATTATTCGGCAATTTTAGGCAGTAATAAAATTGATTAAAAACACCAAAATGGCGGCTTTTTATTACTGTGATTGGGAAGTTTTTAGATTAATTACCTAATTTTCGTTATTATGGTTCGATATTAATTAATTATAAGCCGCTTAACCGATTTATGAGTGTAATTATAACAATGTTTAATAATTAGTTATTTTAACAATTTATATTATGTGATATTTCGTGGTGATTCGCGTGTCGGGTGGGCTTATCACGAATTTTAATCTGGCTTTCGAACCGAGTTCGCTTCAAGCGATTTGTATGGAAATTTGAGCAGCGCCACCGCGTGCGGATTTGGAACTACAATATTTTAGATACTTTTTGTTAATTTTCGAACGTCTCGATCTTTCGTTCATTTGATAGATTGCTGGTGCTCGTTAGTCGTTAGTAAAAATTCATGATCCCGATTGCTAACGGATCCGTTTTACTTGTGATAGCTCGATTCGAAAGCCAGACTAAATTCGTGATTCGCGTGTCGGGGTGTATTATTTTACACACAAACTATTTTGTCTGACGTATATATTAACAAAGCAAATAATAAAATATAGTAAGTCCTACTACTATTTTAATCTTAAATTGCTAAAAATTTATCTGAAATAATTGTGAGAGTGAATGACATTGTACAAAAACATATCTTGTGTTAAACGTCACTTGACTTACCCGAGAACACTTGTCGTAACAACGTCGTTTGCCGCCATTTTTTTTTGCCTCGTTCCTTTTAAGAAGATGACATTACGTTTTTTAAAAACAGCCCTCGTTTATTGACACTTGGGAAATTAGGTTTCTCATATTTCATACTGTGAATTCATCTCTTTTTTAATTGGTATTTTTTATTTATCTTTTAGACTATTAACACTAGAACTACCAGCCGGACAATACGACCTATTTTCACCAACCGGTCAAAATGACCAATAAATTTATTGTAGAATTGTAAAAAATAGAATCGTTTAGAAAAAACAATGAGTAAGGTTTCATATGAAAGTCTTATGAAGAATGTTTAACCAGTCATATTGACCGGTTGGCAGTTCTAGTGTTAATCTAGTGTTAAAAGATTCTTTATATTAGTCTGCGTAAAGCGCAATCCATAAGCGTCACCTCTCCACTGTACTGGCTTGATAAACCCGATAAACTTTAGTAAATTTTAATAGGTTAATTTAAAACCTAAATGTCCACAATTTATCAAAGTTAAAGCCACCTAAGCATGACCTATTTAATCCCTAAAGTTACGAAGTCTCAGGGTTTTAGGTTCGAGTTCTTTGTGCGGTAAGTTAGCAAGGTTGTATTTCGATATATTTGCTATGTGGTTGTAAATTTATTTTACAATACGAAAGAGCTCTAGTTGAATTATAGGAGGAAATCATGTCATTTATCATTAAATAAAGAAGTACGTAAATATGTATGTATTTAAGTATATATTATTATTTATTATTTTATGTAATGTATGTGTGGCGGTCGATTCTACAAGCCGAAAATACTTATTTAAGAAGATTTGAGGTTTTGACGTTTAGTCTGTCAGTGTCATCTTTCTTGTTTCTTCTTGTCTTTTTATCGCCACAGTGCATTGTGATAATTATATTTCTAAATCCGTTTTAATCAGCAATATTATTTCACACAAGTTTCTCTAAATATGTATTGTGTATATTTAGTTATTATTTCTTTTCATTGCACCAAATATCACCGTTCACACCGACAAAGGTTAGCTGGTAGATAACTGGTAACTATTTTTTTTTTGCAATAAAGAATTTATTTATTTTATTTTTTAAGTACAACCTAATCTCCAAAACACTTGCCGGTTGTTACAGTTCAATATGATTGAACAATACAATACAATTTATTCAATAAGAGTCAATGTCATGTTAATGTTAACAGTCTGAAAATGACATCAATTGTTTTAGAAAAAAAAAACAATGCGCTTTGTTCGTTTGTCATTTTCAGAGTTCTGAAAATATAAAGTTTTCATGCGAGCGTTTCCCTTGAAATACGCAATCTCTTTGATGTTTGTGTACACAAAGACAATTTTATGGAACAATAAGAAATTTAATTATATTCTTTGTTACCCATTTTAACTGCTACATTCGACACGTGAATTTTGCTTTGTCTTTAGAATATTGTGCGCATGTATACGAACGAAATAAATGTAGATGTAGAGTGCGTGGGCGATAATTAGTCGTATTTTAAACGTTATTTAGCGAAGTATAAAATTTACATCATTCTGTCACAGGAGGCTTCGCTTGTAAATATTACACAAATAAAATCTTTCATTTCAACAAACTGGCTTACAATATATATCGATATACATATAGTATATTGTTGATTTAAAATATAGATATATGTCAGCCATTCTCAAAGTGGTGTTGCTCTAAAATAGGGCTAAAATACTACAAAAAATACCTACCAAAGGGAGAAGATTATAAGGTTACATCTAAATATTACGTAATATTACAATGCAATATGATTATTCATAAATACATATAAATCAGTTTTTTATAATTATATTAAGACTTTTCTCCTTCGCCAAAAAAGTTTGAGAAGCGCTGATATATATAATATTTGCGAAAAAGCTTCAGTGGGAAATATCATTTTTGTAATAACAGATGACTCTATGACTGAGTGTTTATCACGGTCGTCAAAACAGATATTTAATAAATATAATACATTATGAGAAAAAACAAGCAATTGTTTCGGATCTTAATGTTTGCGAAGATTTTTTGAAACCGGTCATTTTGACTGGTTGGTAGTTCTAGTGTTAAATATAATCGACATCGTTATATATATACTCAAAACAAAATATAAGGAAAGAGTAAATTTAGACACACATTTATTTATTTATTACACTATTATTCAGTTGAACGTTTGAAGCCAAATAAGTAACTACTTGCTATTAACGGACTCCATTGGCATACTATTTTTAACACGCTTATATTAGCTTGGGTTGTATGTATGTATGTATTTAACGGAATCTTTGAGCATAATTTTCACCAATTTCCAGAAGTCTGATTAATTTGAAACTTTGCATACGTATTAAGGATCGATGACAATGCAATAATTTAATAACAGTTTCCCATTATCCTTATTAGGACCGCCAGGATTTATAAATTCTTTTATAGATCCTGTGTAGTGGAGTAAAAGAGATAAAGCTAGCGCGCGTGTTTTTTTAGTTTTTTAAACTATTTAATTATTATATCAAATTTCAATCGTCCGATATAATTAGGTACTTTTACATTAATTAAATAGACATAATCAACACGTGCTATGATTTTCGCTAACATAGTAAACGCCTGTTTTGATGTAAATAAACGATTATTAATTTAAGTGCCTGTTTATTTTAAGCAACTTTAATGAGATTACAATCGTAAAGTTTCCCACGTTCAAATATTTTCAGCTCACGTTGAATTTTGCGTCGTATTTTAATGTTTGATTAATTTTTTTTTTAATTTAATTTATTTATATACGAAACAAAAGACAGCTGAAATGAAAAGAAAGATGTGGATTATGTATAGTGGAATCATGTGATCCAAGACTATGTACACATTACGTCATTTTACATTTTAAAAAATTACCAAAATTCGCCGCCAAAATAAGTCAATATCGTCACACTTATATAGTATGTATTACTTTGTATGTCTGTTATATGTATGTATGTGTATATGTATCTATGTAAATTATGTTACTGTTTTTATATATGTTATTTATGTATCCCTCCCTTCACATTTTTTTTTCTCTTAATAAATATTTATAGGTTGGCTGGTAGAAAATGCTACCTAGCATTAAGCCCGCCTGTACTGATGTACTAAGTTTTAAATAAATAAATAAATATCTAATTTGAAATATATTCCAATATTCCGTTAATTATTGTTTTATAAGATGAAAAATTGGAGTTGTAACACACAAGTAATGAAGACTTTGTAGTGAAACAACTCTGTTACAAAGAATAGTGATCCATTATAATAAAACGCACACAAAATAACGATAGATAGCTGGGTTTAAACACGCTGGCCTACCAAACAATTCTTTTTTTAAATTCGCAAAGGCTACAGAGTTAAAAATATCAAATTTTTATATTGGGTTATAATTTTGAAAGAGTTTCCTTACGTTTGTTAGCTCTTGAATTGTACATTCGGTTTTTTTAGTAGAGACAAATTTGATATGTGAAACGAGGTCCTTGTGGAATTTTATTGAGCTGTGAATAGTAAGTTTTTCTAACATTGTATATTATATAATAATTGTCGATTATTGCGTTAATTGTTGAGCGTGGGTGATTGATTGAAAATAGAATGCGAGTTTCAATTATCGTTGCGAAACTCGTCGGAAGTTTAGTAAAGACTCACTTTGTATCTAAAATTTAATGTTATTTAATATCTTTAATGTTTATAATAGTAACTTCAGTATATACCATGTATCCAGGCAAATAAAAAAAGCGAAGCTATATCTGACTTGATTAACATTATAACTTGATAAAAAAAGTTACTTTGAGTGGCAAATTCTTGTAATGCCTTAAAAAAGGAAATTAACTCGTAATTATTTGTCCCAAATTTATATTATATATAGTATTACAGGATTTGTTGCAAATAAAACAGTTTCTAAAACTGAAATTAAATAATATTTTTATTAACACTTACATAATATTCACAAAACCTGTACATCAGGAATTGCCTACCTGAAATTAAAGAAACTATATTTTATGTAAATATTTCACAACTTTCAATATTTTATAAATTCCTACATTAACGTGGCGTTGTGTCAAAAACGAGAATAGACAATCGCGACACGACCAGAGACTACAGCGCTCCCAAGCGCGGCAAATTTCAAATGTAGTTTCTTTACATATATATGTGCGTGTATTTATAATTAAATATTAAATTAATTGTCTTCATGAACAGATAATAACAGCGACCCGTTGTCTGGTGTTGTGCGCGGAAAGCCGCGGTGAGATGGAGGCGTGGTCGGACGCAATCCGTGGTGCTCTACACCGCGGCGCTGACGTCGCCGATCTTGTCGCCAGGCTTTCCTCTGGTGACCATCAGTGGTAAGTAATACCTACTATTATATATATACGAATATACGTGTCTCTCTAAATTTACTTTTTCCTTATATTTTGTTTTGAGTATACATAGATAAAGATGTAGACTATATTTAACACTAGAACAACTAACTGGTCAATATGACCGATTTCAAAAATTCTTCACAAGACTTTTATGTAAAACCTTGCTCATTAGTTTTTGTAAACGATTCTATTTTTTATAATTCCACATTGAATTATATTTAATAATTTGCAAGCATAAGTCATCCGGTCATTTTAAATTAATAAATTCTTTATATTAAAAAAAAATCACATAGGCGAGCTTAATTATCTACCAGCTAACCTTTGTCGGTGTGAGCGGTGATATTCGGTGCAATGAAAAGAAAATAATAACTAAATCTACACAATACATACATTACATAAAATAATAAATAATAAAACGTAATTAAATACATAGATATTTATGAAGAAAAGTTATAAGTGAATTAAGTGATATTTTGTTTTGAGATAAAATGTTTGGTCAGAAGATTTTTAAAAATGGACTTGTTTTGACCGGTTGGTAAAAATGGGTCATATTGACCGGCTGGTAGTTCTAGTGTTAATGGAAATCAATCGTAATCCAAATTCATGCACGCACTGCGTCACTTTACATCAAGTGTAAAGAGCTATTATATTATATACTAGCTGTTGCCCGCAACTACGTCTGCGTAATAATGAATGAAATAAATCTAATAAGATTTATACAAACTTCCATCCCCTATTTTATCCCCTTGGGGGTAGAATTGATCAAAATCCTTTCTTAGCGGATACCTACGTCATAACATCTACCTGCATGCCAAATTTCAGCCCGATCCGTCCAGTGGTTTGGGCTGTGCGTTGATAGATCACTATGTCAGTCAGTCACCTTTGAGTTTTATAGATATAGATAGATATTATAAAAATATAAATATTATGTACCTATATATGTATATATTTAGAGTAGACAGCAAGGAAATAAATTGACAATTACAATTTATTAAAATATACTAACGTTGAAATTAAATGGATTTATTTCTAATTAGATAAATGATAAACACATTTAAAAAACCATTTACGTGAAGATCTCAAAAAAAACCGGTATAAAAGAATTAAATAAAAAACAAAAACAACAAATAAAAGGCAAAAATAATCTGCCTTAGTTTACAAACTTACATTTATAAACATAATAAGGTAAAATATAAAAATGAAAGGAAAACAATTTAGAACAACTAAAGGAAGGTTTTTTTTTAATAAGAAATAAAACAAAAGCAATTCTGTTCCACAACGTCGTAATATTCACTTGAACACACAATAAAATAATGATCTGTTAAAGCTATTTTGAATATTTCCAACGAGCTCCAAGAACGATGCATTATTAAGTAACTGAAATTGAAACTTTTGTTACAAATAAACGGAGCTTAATGCGAAGGAAATGTCTTTGGGAAATTTTATTGAGATCTTTTTTTTTGTTCTTTGCCCTTTTTGTGCTTAAATTTATTTTTTTTTGTAAATAATTTTACAAGAAATACGTAGTACAACTGATGGCATATACTAAAAGTATTAACACATAAAATTTTTACGTAAATAATCGTCTAAAAACCGCGACTTTTCAATTTACATTTTACAAACGAACTGTTTTTAATAATTAATTTGTCATTAAAAATAATAAAAATAACAATGGTTTTCGTAAAAATAATAATAATATAGCGTATTTTTCTGCATTTTTTTTAATGATTGAAATAGTTATCAATAAGCTCCCGTACTAATTCAAACCAGTTACTAATAATTTAAACTACAATAGTTTGACAAAATCAAAAATGAAAAAAGAAGAATTCGTTTGTATTTTAACGTAATATACATATTTCATTTAATACAAAACAGGTACGCTGCAACACATGCCAGACCGACCTTCTGTAACGTATGCCGTGAGCCACTCGGTGCATTGGGCACTGCGCATGCGCTCGCCTGCGAACTCTGCAAGTTCAAAGCACACAAAAGATGCGCCGCGAGAGCACCACCCACATGCAAATGGACAACACTAGCATCCCTCGGACCACATCTGGTGGAAAACGCGGACGGCGTAAGTTTCCCATTTGCAAACTTATATCCTGAAAGAATCTTTGCTTTTGTCTGTATTATCTTAGATCTAAGCTGAAATTATTAGAAAGATTTGGAGTATATTTATTGGAACTACGTTACATGAAAAAAAAAATACAATAATAATAATAAATCAGAAAATACAAAAATTATGATTTGTAATACATTCAAATATACTGTTAATTATTATTATATAACATGAAAGTCTAAAAGTGTATCGAAACAATGAAACAAGTGAAATGATTAACTGTAGTGCGATCCATATACGAATACAAATGGATAGCGACCAAGTCAAAAAGGCATACTCTGGTGACTAGAGTCTAGTCCAGCGATTCTCAACCTTTTTTTTTTGTTGCGGCACGATTAAAAACGATTTCAAAATTTAGCGGCACGCAAAGTTAAAGATAAGTTTAAAAAAATAAAATCATATTATTATATATCTAAAATTTGGCGGCACACTAAGAATTTTAGAATAGAAGTTGTTGAGAATCACTGGTCTAGTCGTTATACTGTGGTTACTTCTTAGCTAATTTTAAAACGTGATCCAATTTTCGCATCTAAATGTTCGTATCGAATATTTCAATAAAAGAATTCCTCAAATCTTTGTGTTGTAACAAATTGAACATTCGTGTATTGATTTATGTATGTGTAAATTTCCCTATTACCAAGTCCTTCGTCAAAAAAAATGTCAATCCCTATTACGAGTTTAGGTTGTAGGTATAAATTTCTTTTATTTTGTTTTTCATATTATTTCTGTAACTCCGTTGGATTTCGGTAGATATTTATTACTAATACTTAGATACAAACAATACATTATTTAAAATACAAGTGATGATCAACATTAAAATACACTACGCCTGATTTTCAATCCAATTTCAGACTTAAGTAAATATTATAATCGATAGACCGGTACATAGTATTTAAAACTGTAGATTCATTGCTCGCTCATTTTATTTATTCGAATTTCGAATTCGAAATACTTTCACTTGTTTTTTTTTCATTATCTAACAGTAAAAATCTAGCGGAACTTCGTACAATAGTTCCTCTGATTACCGCGTAAAGACTGACACAACATACAACTGTCATTATTTTTTATTCTTTTACATTGTTCTTCAAAAGGCTATTAAAAGAACAGCCATACTCAAAGTGTGTTCCGCGGAACCCTAGGGCTAAAATACTGCCAAAAATGTAGGTATTTTTTGCAGTAGTAAAGGGAGATTATAAGGTTACATTTAAATATTCCAACTAAATATTACGTAATATTATTATACATTGCAATATACATATAAATCAGTTTTTTATAATTATATTACGGCTTTTTGCTTCGCCAAAAAAGTTTGAGAACCGCTGGTATGTGTTGTTGTTTTTTGTTTTAATATATAAATATAAGTTGCATTTCATTGACTTGATTTGACTGAAGTTCGACTTGACTTGACTATTATGTTTAACAAACTCTTGTTACATACGAAATTTGTATTATTGTATGAGATAAAATAGGATCACTTAATGTATAACATGAAAAGGGAAACTATGTCAATGATTCTACCCATGTATTAAAAGGTTAGACAAACATCTTACTGAGTTTGACAATGTGTACAGAACTCTTCAGGTATGTTAGCAAAGATTACGTTACAAGTTATTATACGCGTAACAATTATTCTTTAGGAAATTTGAAAGACGAAAGTTTACCTACAATTTTTAATTCAATATATTAATAACTAGCTGTTGCCAGCGACTTCGTTCGCGTAATAATGAAGTTATATTATGAATTTTAACATGAAAAAGTAGTTAGACATAGGTGTCACTGACTTTTTTGTAGATATTGATGTCCTCTATAAAACTGTAGTGCATCACTTTGCTCTATTGTCAATAATTTCCGCAGCGTGCGCAATATAATGAATTTTTTTCACACTGGGTTACATTATTGAAGTTTTCATACGGATCCCTAACGTTTTTGAAAATATTCTATAGCCTATGTTCATCAGGGATAATGTACGATTCTACTGGTAAAAGAATTTTTCAAATCGGTTTTGTAATTTCGGAGCATATTCAATACATACAAACAATCAAATGTTTTCTCTTTATTATATTAGTATACTCGTAGATAATAATAAAGCTCTTTATTGTTCCAAAAATGGTATATAGGCGAGGTTAATGTCTTGTATTTTTATTTTTTTATTATTATTTATTTTTAATTTGAGGCTTTTATCTGTCAAGACATGTCAGCCCTATAGTGCCTCACCTAAATCTACAAAGTTTAAAATTAAAGGAGAGGTAGCCGCTGATGAACCATCTTGCAGAAATCCCAACAAAGATCCGATGGTCTATTTATTATTTTATTTTATGGTATTTATAATTTTTATGTGTATTGTTGTAGAGTATAACAATGCCCCATCAATGGTTGGAGGGGAACTTGCCAGTCGCTGCCAAATGCGATGTGTGTGACAAGACTTGCGGTTCAGTTTTAAGGTAAGTTTTGAAAATAGATAAGTTATATTTAAAAAAAAACACTAGCTAATCAATCGTACTTCTAGAGAGACTCGATGGCGGCCTTGTTTAGTAAACAAAAAAAAAACTATCAAACACATAACTTTTAAATTATACAACAATAATAAAAATATTCGTATATGTATATTTATTTATTAGTTTAAAATATAATATTTATTTTATAAATCGATCTTCAAATGGATACAGATTGGACTTTGGACTGGAAGAAACAATCATTAGAAAGAGATAACTATACTCTTATCGTGTCGAAGTTGAGGCATGTGTGCAAGGGATGCAGATATCTCCTTTGCCGTTCACGACACCGCGCTCGTTTCTCTTTCGATCGCTTATATACCTACAAAAGCAGTATCCATTTGAAAATCGCCATGTGTATCAATAAATACGCATATAGTAGTAATATCAAATAAACGTATTGAGGCAAGTAAATATCAATTATGTGACGAATGAAAATTCCTTCAATAAAATAATCTATCCGAAAGTAAAAAAAGAAATTCATCTTTTCTTGTCTTTGAAGAACCACTTGAGCAAATCCATTTCGATTTTCGATATCTCACGTTACTTCGCGTCAAACTGTCTGCTTTTCGGAGTGACAACTGTAACGGTAGCAATCTCTTTTGTGTAATAATATATCTACTTACTATTTGAGAGAGGATTACGAATATTTTATTTTATCTTTCAATTTTACATTATCTATAGTACGTCAAACTTGTGACGCTGTTTTCTTCTTATATTAGCTAAAACACGTTTTAATAACAAAGTTAACATTCGTGTCTGACGACAGTTCGTGTCGCTGACTTAGGAAGTGTACTCACAACGGGCATTCACCCATTAATGGGTCAGCGTGATGGATTAGGTCTAAAGGTACTGCGTTGCTTGAAATGTCAATCATCATTTCACGTGGAAAAGATTTATTATGTATACATTTAATATTACTTGGGTAATTTAAATTTTGTGTGCTAAAACTAATTTAAATAACATATTTACAATATTATTTATTTATTCAGGAATAATAACAAATATGGTTTTCGATGGTCCCACACTAGGCAATGCCTGTGACGTGGTGGGACCCTATAGTATATATATTCCCTATAGTCCAATCTATATACATTATACATACAGTTATAATATAATTATATAGAGTGGGGCACGGGAGATTCCCACATTTCAAAAAGCTAGTAAAAGTATACTATATGAGATATCAAAAAATAAATTATTGCCCAGAAAGGCTATGTATATTCACATCGGGAATACTAGCAGACTACTGCGATTTTGTTTAATGTAGGCGGTTCCCATGCCACACCACGTACCTATGATAGACGGTAGATTTTTATTAATTACAAAAGATATTTTTCAGTTGTTGAAACTCTTCATATTATCTTGTAAGTTTTTTTATATGTTCTATCCTCGCCGCTGAAGCTCAGGCAGTACTTTATATTCAAAGCTCTCTTTGTTTCAATTTCAGAAGGCTTTCACGCGTCTATGACGTGATATTCTATTTCATATTCAATATATGTCACTTATGATTACTATCAATGTACAGCATATGTTGGAGGCTCTGCATATGTCTAATGGCGGTTAAACACAAAAGGCTTTATTATGCGACAGCTTCGTTGTTACGTCTGACAGCTGTGAGCTTATTGTGTGAAATTGTCATATGAACAGTGTATTCATATTTCATTGTAGTATATATGTTCAATTTTATGATAATAACTTTATCTCTAGTAATAGTTTTGTATTATAATTGAAATTAATTTTAAAAAACTAAAATATTAAAACAGTTGAATAAATATTAGATTTGTATATCTCACGACTTCTAAATACATAGGAATTTTATGAATGAAAATATAGATTCAAATAACATTCACTCATCCATATTTAAAATATGCTACGAGATACTACGACAACGGCTACGACATTTCGCTACATTGCTACATAATTCGTAGCACATTTTATTTGATATAATTTTAAATATTTGCAATTCAAAATTATTCCCAGCCATTCTCAAAGCGGTGTTCCGCGGAACCCTAGGGCTAAAACACTGCAAAAAATACCTACCAAAGGGAGATTATAAGGTTACATTTAAATATTACGTAATATTACACTGCAATATGATTATTCATAAATACACATTAATCAGTTTTTTATAATTATATTAAGGCTTTTTCCTTCGCCAAAAAAGTTTGAGAACCGCTGCCTTAATGTATAGGTTTTAACATGCGAAAATTCGCCAAAGTTAATGATTCATATTAAATTCATGTGAACTCTGACCTTTTGAAACACAATTAATCGCATTGCCGTCTGTCATATAGCAATGCCGCAACAATCCATTAGGGTAATTGAAAAAAAATTACTAAAGAGATAATATTGCAATTCTATTTAATTTTCACATAGATATTTATTATTTAGCTTTGTGGTTATATATAACCAAGATAATTACTAAATAATTAGAAAACCACTGTCGAAGGAGTTTGCTTGTGTATTTTACAAGATGAAGAAATGTCTTGGGATTTAATTAGCCGAAATAAACGCGGCAGTAAGCCCTATAGTCTTTTATATAAATTATTTATTTGAGCGGCCCTACCCTAATGGTAGTGGGCGTTAACTCAGGATCTAGGGACCTTCAAATCTCTAAAAATATTAGACCGGTGCTAATGTAGTTGTTATGAGGATTTAGGTCAGTTAGTGTCTATAGTAAATCTTCTACCATTCCTTCTAGAATTATTTTCAAGAAACTACCATGATATTATAATTCTTCATATGAAACTTTAATTCAGTTGTTTTAATCTTTTGTTTTTTTTTTGTAAGAACTTTACTCGAATCATATCCCCGTGACTTTATTTTCATATGACACTAAAATTAGACGCCAGAAGGCATAACATTTTATATTCATAAGGTTTTATTTGTAACGATAAAAACGTATTTTTGTCCAAAGATTACAAGACTTCAGATGCGTGTGGTGTCGTAAATGTGTGCACGCTGCCTGCAAACCCAGTTGGCGTGCTGCATGTGTCCTTGGACCAGCTCGTGCCTCTGTGGTGCCACCCACGCGTCTCCACTCCGTTGGCCCTGATGATGGATGGGTACCAGATAGACCACCGAATGCATCACCACTTATTGTGTTTGTCAATTCTCGTTCAGGTAAGTCTATAAAGAATAGTTTAATTGCTTTAGGTTAAGACAAAGTGCGGCTCTTTGGCTTCTTAAGTGCGGCTCTAGCCCAAATATCCACGGAGCAAGCACACTGTTCGCATTAATCAATATTTATTAAGGATGAAATTTAGTTTTATTTAATGTAATAAAAGTTTACAGTAACAAGCAGATTTGTTCCTTTTTTTTTTTAAATTGTTGAAATGTTTATATTTGACTATTAAGTTTGCCAACCACTGGGTTAGGACATAGTACATTATATATACTGTTCACTTGATAGGTGATAATCAAGGCGTGAAGTTTCTCCGTCGCTTCAAGCAGTTGCTGAATCCAGCGCAAGTGTTTGAACTGAGCGGCGCTGGACCAAGACTTGGCTTGAGGTTGTTTAGGCATTTCGCACCACTTAGAGTTCTCGTCTGCTCCGGTGATGGCTCCGTAGGCTGGGTTCTGCAGGAGATCGACAAATTGGACATGCATGTAAGTATTTATTCGGGAGATTGGTAGGGCTAAAATACACATCTTAGTTGTGTACATACATTTATAACTTGAAAAGTGTAAAGAAAACTTTGAGAAGTGTCTGACATATTGACCTAATAAAACATTTCCAAAAGAAACCTGTTTATTCTGAATATTTGTGTAGGCTCAACTCTCAATATTGAGTTTGCTTCATTCGTCGTTATTATAAAACAAATATTATATGCAAAGCGCGCCGTTCAAACCGCTGTACTGCCACTCGGTACTGGCAACGATCTAGCCAGAGTACTCGGATGGGGAGCCTCCTGCGATGATGCTACAAATCTTCTGCAACTCTTGGAGAGATACGAAAGAGCTTCCACTAAAATGCTGGACAGGTCAGTAATTTCTGTGAAGCATGTTGCGGCCTGGTTATAATAGTATATTATGAGATTTATTTTTGTATTAGGTGGTCAATAATGACATTCGAACGTGCATCATCTGCTCCTCCCCCGCCACCCGCACCTCCCGATCTGTTAGATGAGGCACCATTGCTCAAACATTTGCAAGACATCATGCAGGTATTATATTCATACTCTTAACAAATAAGGATATATGTTTAAACCTGTTTGTTCCTTTACTGTGGAAGCCATACGTCTCTGGAATAATTTATCTTTATCTATTAAATCTGCGCCATCTCTCCCTATCTTTAAACTTAAACTTAAATCACTATACCTATCTCCTTCTGAATAATATTTGTATATATGTATATGTTCATTATATATTTAGTTTACTTATATTTATTTATTTTATTTATCTAAATTGCGTTGCCCAATACTATTACTGCTTCTTCTATGACAATTTGTTATCTGGAAGAAATTACTTTTAGTGATAAGATCGCCAATTGCTCTAAATCTGCTTCCTATTGTTGTTGTATTGTTATTATTATGTTTTAAAGCAATAAAGTATTTATTATTATTTAAATGAATGTAACGATACACAGGCTGGGGAAGTAGAAGCGACTACTGGGGCAGCACTACGATCTGGTTGTACAGCATTGGCGACTGCTGGTGAACGCGCTGGAGGGGGAGCAGCACGAGCAGCTCATAGATTACGACGATCACTGAGTCTTTTGTTACATGCCCGTATACATTATGCCCATGAACACCATCGATGCAAGTTAGTTTACTACATAAATAATAGGATAAGCTATCTTCAACATACTATCGTAATTATTCATTGTTCCCAAGATCCTGGGAGCCGAATGACACCACCAGTGATAGTGAGCCTGAGCCCACGCAATTACCTGAAAAGGGGAGCATCGAGAAGACTGAGAAGGTATGATATAAAAACTATGTATTTCGAGAGACATAGAGCGTAATTTATTATATATATTTTTATGTGATAATGCAAATAGGAACAAATAAACTGGGCAACGAAGGAGTGCTCATTGGCGGGAAGAGCTGACAGCGTACGGAGAGCACTTCGGTCTCTTATAAAGAACTTAAGACAAGTATATCCACAGGTAAACGAGTTTTTTTTTCTTAGACATAATCTTGTACCGATATCATCGCATAATTAATTGTACCAAAGGAACCAGAATCATCTGAAACAGCCACCACCGGGGAAACGTTAAGCCCAGCACCAGAACTTGAAGTAGCAGCGTTGCCAGTACCACGAGCATTTGCAGACAGTCGACGATCTTCAGCCGCCTCCGCTGTTTCAGCAGCTTCCGCACAACCGCTGCATCCTGACAAGTTAGCCAATATTTTTAAGCTCTAATTTGAAGCTATTGGATCTTATTTTTAAACCAATTGTCAATATTTCAGCATTCCAGATGTAGATGACGATATAGCTAAATTATTAAATGCGAATCCGACAGATCAAATGTATAGTTTAGATGTAGATGTTAAGTCGAAGGATGTTGAGGGTAGAGAGAAGTCAGCGTCACCACAGGATCGTCTCTCCCTCTCCAACCTTTCTTCCTGTGATACTAGCTCCTGCAGAAATCTATTCAGGCCGGATATTGATCGTGCCACACCTAGCAGTAGTCTAACTATACCTAATCTTATTGTATCGGACGAAAGTAGTGATAAAGGGGACTTACAGGGAAATACGTATGAGTCGGACCAATTGACTATCATAGACATTGATAAGCCGTATACGGACGATATGCACTTCGAGATGGATGTACGGACTGCGCCATCCAGTGAAGACTGTACACCAGAGAGGAAACTGTCTAGTGCTGATTTAGAAATAGAAGCGAGTAGTTCGTCAGATGGGTCCAATATTAGTGAAGATTTTAGTCTAATGTCAGAAGTTGTGGATCCGAAACCGGGTGATATGGACGACACGTCGCCTATATGTCATATTGATTCCCCAGAAGTGTCAGAAACGACGTATATGAATTCGGAAACACTACATGGGGAGTCTATTATAGACGATATAAGTTCCATGCTCGGTCAAGATGTTTTGTTGGCGATGATGGGAAAGAACGGCGAAAACGAAACATATACAGATGATACAACTTTGTTTACCTCTGATACTGTGTCGGATATAGCAATGGATAGTAGAAATCCGAGCTTAGAAAAGAACAACGAACATAAACTGAAATTCTTATCGAAAACTAAGAACGGAAAAGAGACAGCTGTAGAGAAATTCGGTTTTGAAAACAAAGTATTCTACATCGAAAATGCAACGAAAACCGAAGAACCAGTGAAATATTGTAGCTTAGCGCATTTTGAAGAAGGTAGTGATATAGCCAGAAAATCCTTTCGTAGGCAACTGAGAAACAGTTTAAAATTAACAAAGAAACTGAGAGACGAGCCTAAGAAGGACGAGATCCCTATTAAAGAGGAGATCCACGAATCGCCACGCCCTAAAAAAATAGAACCTAATAGCGAGACGGCTGGATTTCCGCAAGTGAGTGTTGTAGTTGAACCACCCTCCCCCTCGCACAGCGAAGATAGAAAGAGCCTGAAGACAGTAGCGAGTAGAATGGCATCTGTACTTAACGATATTTTTGATCAGGGTCCCGATACATTGAATGTTAACTCCCCTGAGCCTGGTATTGGTGTCAACAGAGAGCGAAGACAATCTGACAACCCTAAGTTATTAGGTACTACTGATCCGGAATATGGAAGATTCCTTAGCTGCTCACCAGCCGCTACAAGGAGGATTTCTTGCGGTAGCTTATTCAAACCCGGAGAACCTGACAAGTTAGTATTTATACTATTCTTTTATAGTTAAATTTATTTCGTCGTTTCATATTACAAAATTTATTTCTTAGATTATCAACTTCAATTTCATCAATATGGGGAGATGGAGCGACAGCTGGTTCCGGAACTTCAAAACCTGATACTGGAGAACGTGCTCGAAAACTGCCCATAATCAATCCCCTAGTGCAACTGCCTGCCTGGCCACATGTTACTCAAGGTTTCATCAGCCAATGCCTACTTGCAAATGCAGACGCACTTTGCGCCGCCGTTAGCCCTTTAATGGATCCAGACGAGACATTACTTGAAGGATTCTATGAAAGAGCAGTCATGAATAACTATTTTGGAATAGGCATTGATGCAAAAATTACCCTGGATTTTCATAATAAACGCGAAGAACACCCCGAGAAATGTAGGTCCAGGGCCAGGAATTACATGTGGTATGGGGTTTTGGGATCAAAGGAGTGGGTTAATCGAACTTACAGGTGGGTTTTATTTCCAACCTCATTCGGTAATGAGGTTATGTATAAAACAATATATTCTATTCTAGCCATATCCTGTTGTCCCTTTTTTAATTAAAGTTTTCTTCCAGGCATTTGGGTCAACGTGTGCAATTAGAATGCGACGGTCAACGTATCCCTCTACCGGAATTACAAGGCATTGTTGTACTTAATATACCATCCTTTATGGGCGGCACTAACTTCTGGGGCGGCACACGTGGAGATGATTTGTTCTTGGCGCCTTCCTTTGATGATAGAGTGCTTGAAGTATGACTATTTATTTTTAAATCCGTAAAAGCCACATTTTATGTTAATTATCAATACTGAATTATTCATACAAGGTGGTGGCAGTGTTCGGTTCAGCTCAAATGGCAGCATCTCGTCTCATCAATCTGCAAAAGCACCGCATAGCGCAATGCCGTGCGGTTCAGATCAACATCTTGGGCGAGGAGTGTGTGCCAGTCCAGGTGGATGGTGAGGCATGGCTGCAACCGCCGGGATGCTTACGGATCATACACAAAAACAGAGCGCAGATGTTGTGTCGATCGCGGCTGCTGGAAACTAGCTTGCGGTATGTTCCATTTACTTAATTTAGTTAACTTAATATTACGTTCTTTGTTATGTATATTTTGGTCGCACACTGTCTGTAAGAATTTATTTAAAAATTGGTCCAATAAAAACACCCGTAAAACAATCAACCCCGTTTTGAGATATACTAATGAATTTGAAGATGCTTGGTGTAAGCTCGTAGCAGTTGTCTGATAGATCGATAAATTAATTATGTATAAAGTCCTATTTCTAGGACCTGGGACGAGAAGCAACAGATGAAAGCGCATGCCTTGGCTGGTATGGTGCCTGCGCCGGCTCCTGCGCGTGACGTGCTTACTCCAGCTGAAACCACACAGCTGCTGGCATTGCTGGATGCTGTCAATACCTTGGTTAAGCATGTGAGTATTTTATCAACAGTTATAAAAAGGTTTTATTTAACAATAAAGATTTATTTTCAATTATCTGATGATTAATTATTTGTAACATTTTAATTTTTAATTACATTCGTACATTTTTGTATTATTCAATGCCAAGCGACGACCCCTCGACTTTTCTATTAATATCAAAATACATTTCATATTCAAACTTTATAAAAAGTTAATATTAGCTCCCGTATATAATATATGTATTACTGTTATATATTTTCACCTTTTTAGCTTCTTCTTTGATCCTAAAACCTTTGCATATGTTTATAAATTATAAGTCAATTTGAATTTATATTTTATCTGTGAGCTTAACGAGGTAAGCTTTACTTAGGTTAGGTATAATAAAACACACAACATTGAATGTAATCGAAGTTTTATTTTTTATAAATTATTAGGTAAAGTTATCCTGCATAAGCGAGAGCGGAGGAATGAACGGTACGAACGCAGCGGTGGCTTTAGCGCGGCGAGTCGCAACACAAGCGGATGCCTTGCAAGACACTGATGGAAAGCTGCTGCCAGCGCCAATGCTGCGACAACATCTAGCTTCACTTGTTAGTTCATGCATTATTTTAACGTATTATCTACCAATCAATGCAATAGGATAGAGAACTCACATTATTTGTTAGATAAGTATGAACGAGTTAGAGGAATTAAAATATCAATATTAGCAGACAAGATGTGGATATGCAAATCCCTTTGTTGGCGACTTCTGGACCCATGTGTGTGTAAATTGATATATGTATAAGGCGGTGAAGGCATAGTAGTTTAATGTTTACATGGGACAGACATGGTCACAATCAATTGATCTAAAATTCACTTTTTTTCATTTAGGTGGAGAGCTGTCATGAATTGGTAGAAAGTGGTGTCGGTGCTGGTTCTGGATCCACAGCGACTGCAGCATTGAGAACTCATTTGTCCAGATGCGAATTGCATGATGGACATGCTTATTTACATGCTGATGAAGTAAGTGGGTTAGGTTTAGATATTTGTAACAGCGAGTACGTTTCTTAATAATATATAAGGTTTATTTGTTGCAGCGTATTTTAGTTTAATAATTATAATTAAAGCAATAATATTTTAATCTTAAAATGTTTAGTATTTCAGGTTATACAAAAAACAAACGATAACGTAAAATTTCAGGATCGCTCAACTCCCACTATATGTCAAACTAACTTCTTCTTCCTTGAGTGCCACCTCAGAAAGCAATGCGATCAGAATCGACAAGACGTCGAATGTTGCCATGATCGTCGAAATTTATATGGTTCCTATGAGCAGGTCTTTAAATTTTGACCAACTTTTACTCTAAAATTTGGGTTTTCTAGAAGAAAATGGTCGCTAAAGTTATAATGCAATACCATTTTTGTGATATTGTATTGATTAGACCATTTTTTTATTATATAAAAGTCTTTATACTGAAGTGGAAATGAGCTAAAAAGAGATAACTATAAAAAAGCTCTCTGCATCGCTCTACTCATCTCCTCTTCAACATAAACACAACCTAATCTCCCTTCTTTCAATTATCTATTTTACATATTTTATATTACATCTGCTTGGAACCAAATCCTTTTTATGTAATAATTTTTTACATCCAACAATCTTTTTGTCGCTGCCCCCCTCCCTTGCCCCTCCTTTAACTCCCACTCCACATAAATAAATGAAACGCCGAAATTTGACACGTTTACATGAAAAAAATTATGATAATACGAATTATTGCTTTTGTTTTGCGATTATAAAATGTGTGTGTTTTAATCCTTTTTCAGTATAATTATATGCCGTATTGGGCACTAGTGGCACTCGCGGCATCAATGACTGTTCAAGGTTATTGTAATTGTGTTGTTATATTGATGCGTCCACTCTTCTTATATATACATACATACATATATGTGTATATGTATAGTGCACCTTCTTTAAAATAACTCCCTTAAAATTACATGTTCTATTTGGTAGAAAATCAGAGGTATTATGTACTCAACATTCAAAAGTAGAACATCAGGTCAATTCTTGTGTCTAGCTTAACGTCAAACGGAGAATGTCACGCCGGACATTTCCAATTGGATTTTAAATCAATATCAAAAATCTTTATTTCACATAGGCCAGGGGTGGCCAAGGTCTTTAATAGTCCGAGTTATTTATACATATTTAGGAGGTATTAAAAAACGTTTCACTTAGTATTTCATATTTGTTGTCAGTAATTTAAAATACATTTTGAAACACATACGAAACAATATAAATTTTAAAAAATATAATAGCACAAAAACGAAAAGGGAACTTGGGTACATTTATCGGGAGTCAGAAATAATCCATCAAATAGCCGCAGGTTGGCCACCTCTGGCATAGGCCCTTCAGAAAGGCATATGACGAGAAGAAATCACAAGTGACTCGCCAATCATAACCTGTACAATGTGTCATGTTGACATATCTTTATTGTGTTACAAATAACTAAGCCCTCTGATATTCTAACTGACTTGTAACTGGGTAACTTGAGCCTCACGCATGATAAACCCCACAGTAGGTAATGTAAGCATTAACACAGCTCCTAAATTTATCCACAGTGTTACTTGTAACACATACATGTATAGAATGAGATGACCTTTAGCCTAATTATGTTTGTTTTACAACTTCACCTTAGGTATTGCTCTATAAATATACCAAGTTTTATCTAGCCCTTGTGGCCTAACATTACCAAAAAAAAAGTATTTAACGAAATAAGCACAGATAGATACTTAACGGAACATTTACATTGGTCGATAGGAAACGCGAGATTATTGACACACATATCGCAAGGACTTTCAAGTTTGTGATGTATAAAACCAATATACTGTAATGTGTCTTAATTTGCAGTTTACTGAGTTCATGTGATTTATATAATAGTTATTTATAGATCATTTTTTAATAGTTTATATTAATTTAAGTCATGTTGTAATTAAGCACCTAGTATTTAGAAATGTAAGACGAATGTGCAGCGCCAAGACAAACCGGCACTGGTTTTTGGCGCCAAGGCAACAAATTTGTAATAGTTATTTTAAAAAATAAACGTTTTATTTATTATTTATTTATCTAAAATAATTCAAATACTTGTTTGTAATATTGAAATAACGTTTTTCTAGATACAGTGTATTGGTTTTATGTGATAAGTTCGGCAGTTGCTGAAACGTGAAACCATACATCTGTATCTTGTATGCGAAAAGTCCTTTCATGTATCAGCCAGCGAATTTCGTTTGACGACCAATGAAAATGAGCTATCGTAGTAGATATCCTGTAATATATAAAACCCAAATTAGAATTCCGTTAAGATTAGAGTATTAAAGCAACTGTTTTAAAAATTAATATTAACTATTAATTCCTGTAGATTCCTAAAAAAGGCAATGCGAGTGGTCGGAGTTGGTTGCGCGGCCGCAGAAGCATCTCCGAAGGTGGCACAACGTACACGGCGACACAAGTTAAGACATGGGGCGTAAAAGAAGTCCAAACCTGGCTGGAATCTCTGCAACTCGGTGAATATTCCGAAGCGTTCTCAAAGCATGACGTCACGGGAAGAGAACTGCTCTCATTGGCTCGGCGTGATCTCAAGGATCTTGGAGTAACTAAGGTCGGTCATGTTAAGAGGATTTTGCAGGCTGTTAAGGATCTTCAGTGACGAAGGCGCGGACGCTCCGAGGGGGACGTCCTGTGAAATAATATGTCAGATTGCATTTAACCATTTCGGTTATTTTCTCTAAATTAATTCGTTACGCCTTGATATCCTTTTTTTAATGCTCATGATTTAATGAGCGATATTTTTTAAAGTAATATACCCCGATCCAAATTTACAAAAAATCCTACTTTTAAAAGGAAGGCTATACTTTTTACATAATTATGTGTAATTGATTTACGTGGAGATAAGAAATGCAGCGTTTTAAAATTCGTATTTTATGTAAAAATCCTTCACTTTGCCTTAAGCGCAGTAATCAATCTTTCAACGCTTCCATTTACTTTAAATTTATTAATTAATTTTATAGTATCGCTCTATAAAATTAATTAATTTTGGATATTAAGGCGTTAATAAAGCACTCCCAAGTTGTTGATGTTTGATGCAATTTTGAAAGACTGACCGACGAAGTCTCGTATGCCAAGTGGTGATAAACTAAAATTAGCATATCAAATACCTGCAAACGAAGAAAACTATAGCAATAGACATGTGACTTGGTATATGAGACGTGTGTTTGTGGGTGTGGGTGTGTGTGTGTGGGAGAGGTTAAATACATTCCTTGTGCGAAAAGACAAGAGTTTTAAGTTTTCTTCTCGACTCCAAAACCATGAATGTTTAATGGCGTATTTACATAGATCGTTAGAGAACGCATGCAGACTGTGGATCATATTTAAAACGCCTGTCACAGCGACTGTTGGTTTATTTGTGAGTTCTTAACGACCGTGTTAACGACTAATGAAAATGAGATTGTTATTTTTGTTTTTTTTATTATTATTGTTGTTTATTTATTTAGATATAATTAAACTAGTTGATATAGACGAAAATAATTTCGTATATTTTTAGGAATTGCGAAGTGTGTGTTGAAATTTTTTATTAATAATTGTTCTGAATTTTCTCAACGAATCTTTGTACCTCTTCTTATATAACGTATCTTTTACCAAATTTTAGTGCTATCCAAACCGAACTGCATACAACAACGATGGTAGTTTTTTAAAAGATTTTGATAGCCATAAACGTACCAGGGTTAAATTAATGATAAAGATCGGGCCAAACAATTTAAAAAGTAAACTGTCAAAATATTATAGATTAAAAAACAGGGTTCCCTACTTACTCATTTTCAAATTTTCACATTCTCTGACATAAAACTTGAGCTTATATTTCCCGCTTTTTTAGTATTTTTTGTATCCCAATTGTTACGAAATAATTTTCAATGAATTTTTTTATTAACATAATATTTAATATATATTATATTTGTGTAATATATTGTTACATATATATAATCTACCTTTAAAATTATAACTAAGACAAGGAAGAATAAATCGAAATTATTTCACTCTCATAATAATATAAATTTAAAAACCTTAAATAATAAAATATGATTGTATTAAGCGTTTTAATTAATTAATTTAAAATTTATAACATTTACATAAATACTGAATCGATATTAAAAATCAAACTATAACTTTGAAGCTACTTGTAGTGACGTGACGTGTATGTTTTATCGAAAATTTATCGATAACTGAACTTTCATTCCATTTAAATTATTATCGTAGATTTAAATGAGAGTTTGGATATACTTAAGTAAAATAATATTGCGGATTAAAATGAATTTAAAATATAATTATCACAATGCATTGTGGCAATAAAAAGAAAAAAACAAGAAAGATGACACTGACAGAATAAACGTCAAAACCTCAAATCTTCTTAAATAAGTATTTTCGACCTGAAGAATCGATCGCCACAAGAGTATTGTTTTTTGTTCTCTAGTCATTTTTTCAATAATAATACCTATACTATATACGGTGGTAATCTAAACTTTCCGAAGTTTCGGTTAATTTACGAACTCGTTAGTAATAATCAAATTGCGAGTTTTTTGTTGATAATAAATAGTTATTAGCATTGTTCGTATCGTGTCTTAAACTATATTAATTCTAAATTAACTCGAGCAATTACGTTTCTTCGTTTCGTAGTAATTATGTGCCCAAATTTTTGATGTTGAATATTCTCCTAAGAAATTGTGATCTTTTTTAGATAATATAATTGTTTATGTAGTGTCTAAACCGCCGACGTTGATTGGCGTACGCGCGTCTGAGACCTAAGGTCTGTGTGGGACGTTTTGAGGGGACACAAGAAGTGTTCCAAATACTATATTTTACATACTTATACTTCTTTAATTCAATAGTTGATTAAAGTGACGACTAAAAAGTCATCAATCGATGTTAATTTTCCCTTCACTAAAAAAGACAAGAGCGCGAGGTTATGCAGTCTTGTCTTTTTTTTGTTTGTGTGACTAAACCCACGCGTCAACGTTTGGTGCAACTCCTTAAAGGACCTGCCTTATTGATGTTTTAAATATATGTATAATGCGTGTTGACTATTCTTTATATCTACGTATGTATTTAAACTATTTATCAATTTTCTCTAAAATGCATTTTAATATAACTAGTATAGTAATAGGTATATTTATTTCACTCATTTATAGTCGTATTAACAAATAATTACCTACAAGAAGACATTGTTTGTTATCACGAAGAAATAAAATAAATTTTCTAATATACATCGTTGTAATTAACACACAAAAGTAACCGAGAATATCGTTTTGATTTTCCAAATTAATCATTGAAAGTCTTATTTCTATAACCTATTTGTATATATTTAAATTTTATTGATATTAAACACTCGTAAAGATATATTGAATTCTATGTAAAACCTTGAGATTAAAAAAAAAACACCATAAATAATTTATTAAACTCTATAATTGTCTATAGGTTAATTCTCCGCCATTTTGTTGTCGTGTTTTGTTTCCTTGATCGTTAATGTGAAGTAATTTTTTCTGAGATTTTTTAAATAAAGCTTGAGGATATTATTCGCCTTTTTTCCATAGTTTAGGTTTAGGCACCCTTGTAGGTCCAATTTAGTTGTACTCATTGTAAAAAGTGTTTTTCTTTCCTTACTAATATGTAAACCATTCAAACTTATTATAAATCTATTGTAACATGAGAATTTTCCAGGTGTTCACCATAATGCCTAAATAAAGTTAATTGTATATAGTTTTTAAGAAAGTTAGAAATGTTAATTTTATTAATATATTTCATGTGGATAGATGAAACATTCTTGAGCTCGCAAAAGAGCGATTAATGTAATATTTTTGACGTGATAACGTCTTATAATTCGATTGAGCCGGCTGCACGCACGAAAAAAACATGATCATGCGGCGTTACCTCGCTCTGAGGCGTTCCATGTAAGGCTTGAAGTGCAAGCGAGAGCGCGGAACGAGCGACAAAGAGGCACAATCGGCCTTCGCGTTCGGCAGCGTTCGACATCCGTCTCTCTCCTACTTGGGTGAGCTCTTCAGAGGCGGCTCGTGACATTGGTTAGTGTTTTCTTGTATATTAAGCAATATACATACAAATCTATTAAACAAATGAAATTAAAATTTTCTTTTGAAAAATGCTACCATTCCATCAGTATTTTCTTAAGACGTTGTCACGTTCAACTATCGTCAGTAAACCGACTTTACAGACAACCGATTTTTTGTCGATTTTTGTTAAAGATTGTGAGAAATATCTGATTCGTTCATTCAGCTAAATTGAATAGAAGATTTGTTAGTATTACTTGAGACATCTATCCATATGTTATAACAACATTTTTAGCATATATTCTTGAATTCAATTCAATTGTTTGTTTAAATTTTCTTTCTTTAATATTATATTTGTAAACAAAATGCATTTTTTAAATTAAGTATTTTAAGAATGAAGCAATCTTATTGTTAATAGCTCCTTATGTTCGTCTAGTCGCTTTAAAGTTTTTTGTCTTACTAAAATATCTGTCGGATGCATGGCGGGAATCTATTAATAAAAAAATTTTTAGTAATTATTTTCGTTAATAAATTATAATTCAGATAGTTTATAGAGCCTCTTTCTAGAGCTTGGATGATTTGGAAAATATTTTCTCTGAATCGTTACAAGAATATCCTTTTATTTTTCCCGCCAATTGTCATTCCGATCTTGTCTATGCTTTATTATTTTTTACTGTGATATAATGTATTATAATTTATAATGTTAATTGTTCTATGTGTGAAATTATTCTTCTTTAATTTGTACAAAAAAAAAACTGATTTTAATTATTGCTCAAAAATGTATTTAAGTTTGTAAACTTAATTTTACGATTCGATGCTGTTATGTTTAATACGTTGAAACTAGGGATGTGTCATTTAGCTTGAATATAAGGTAAGACTGTTTACGTCCCTAGTTTTAATTAAAATCAAAATTTAAAAGCAATAGAATTTATTCATATTTTAAGACAAATTGTTTTTGACTGTACTTTTAATGAAACTTTATTTCTCTGGCATAACTTGTAGAGCGTGTATTGATACTTTTCAAGACATGACGTGAACAAGCAGATTCAAATATTCTTCTCCTCCAGACTTCGTTTAAAGCTGGACCAAGTTATGCCTTTGAATATGAACTTGTGATCATTTTATCATGTTAAATCTATAATATTGTTAATACTTCGTATTGTTCTAGGTTCAATAGTAAAACGTACAAGTAAAACTGTACATTGTTTATTTCAATGTAAAGTTATTTATTGATATTCAATATAAAGTAGCAATGTATTTCTAACCATAATTTGATGTGAGAAACATGTTGTTTTTTCTATATAAAAATTTGGTCAAAAAATCATACTATATAGAGATGGCCACAAAACGATTATAGATATCGAAAATTTAAAAATTACAGTTGTAGGAAGCGAAGTACGACCGCATAAATATCCGGCTGCAAGTTTTACAGCATATTTTGACTTAATAACGATATACTCGTATCAATGTAAAACTCACACAATCAAACCGGACAAAATAGTGAGATTTATTTGCAATAATTAATTAAAAATTTTAATATGATAAAATATAAATTGGGGTGTTGTAATATATAGTATAATTTACCTTGTCCTTCTTCTGGTACCTATAGTTAAAAATCTCGAACTCAGAACCTTTATTTAAAGTATTAGCGTATTTAAAACACACCCCAAGTCAAACGGCATAGTAAACCATGAGTTCAAAGCCAAATTCCATAGACAAGGTAAACTATATTTAAACAATAAAACTATTGAGTAGCACATCTTTAAAAAGTTGATGTTGATATTAAAACATATTTTTCTCTCGATATTTATATTTGAGAAACCAATAAAGTATACAGTTATTAAATTATTGTTTTATTATTCTTCGTATGAACAGTTTTTTTATTGTAATACTCTTACGAGAGCTTACGACTCACTCCGGATGCAACCCTTACCCTACGAAGTTATTATTAAGTTTAATTTATAATGTTCTACAATATATGGGTATAAATCCACGAACACAGGTAAATGTCTACAAATAACCAATGCTTTTGCAATATTTTAAAAATGGTAGCAGTTAACAAGATTAGAGTAATAAGACGATCTTTTTTCACTTGAAGTAAAGGAAGTCGACACAAAGCTACTAATTACTAATCCCTAGTGCTCGCCAGAGTTTCGCTATCTATACTAATATAATAAAGAGGAAACATTTGATTGCTTGTATGTAGTGAATAGGCTCCGAAATTACTGAACCGATTTGAAAAAATCTTTTACCATTAGAATCCTACGTTATCCCTGATGAACATAGGCTATAAAATATTTTCAAAAACGTTAGGGATCCGTATGAAAATTTCAATAATGTAACCCAAAGTGTGAAAATAAAAAGATTATATTGCGTACGCTGCGAAAATTATTGACAATAGAGCAAAGTGATGACCTACAGTTTTATAGAACATCAATAACTACAAAAAAAGTCCGCGATACCATATGTCTAACTATTACAGTTATCTCACAATAACTGCTTTTTCATGTTAAAATTTAAACTCCATAGTGCTTTATATCTTCATTACTACGCGAACGAAGTCGCTGGCAACAGCTAGTTAGAAATAAATTGATTACTTTTGTTTACCAATTTTCTGTCTTTATCAGACATCTGGGGAAATTTAACAAAAGAATGAGATGAATATACTATTTGTAATTTTGAACTACAATATAAAAATATTGAATTAATATTAAAAAATTACTACAATAAAGAATGCCTATTTCGTAGTACAAAAAGTGACGTCACGAAACAGATTTATTTTATTAGTCGTCCTAGTTAAAGATTTATTACTTTACCTAGATAGAAGGGAATAATAAAATGGGGTAATAAAAGAACCTCTTCTACATTTTACTCGGTATTTTATGAGCATCTCTCCATTATGTTTTTTCTTAAACAGAAACCTTTTGATGTGTTATTGTAATTAAGGATACTAAATTAATAAATAGATACAAAAAGATTTATATTGAATAATTATGTTTAATTTATTTTGTATATTTTTATAATAATAAATACGTTTATTACAAGGCGATTATTTCCAGTATGCAATATTTGATTTAATATTTTTAAAATAACATAATACCTACGAAGATATTTAATAAACTTTACACTACAATACAAAATTAAAAACTATAATTTTATGTCTAGTTCAAGTGCGTGGACTGCAAATACTAAAACAATATTATGATATAATTTTCCCTTCTATGGTACCTTTAATTAAATCCAATGTAGCTCGTTTTGAACGTACATTTTAAAGTCCCTTGTAGTAGATTTCTAAATTAACATTTACTTAGTCCAAATTGAATTTCCTAAACTGAACATTTACAATTAAGTCGTTTTATATTTAATTCTGAATTTATGTTATTCAATTAAATTGAATTCGAGACATATCTCGCCGTACTATAAGTATATAAACACAATATGGATTGACAGATTGTTGACAGCAAACCTTCTATCTCTTTCTAACATCTCCCCTCTCTTTTTATCTTAATAGTGCTCGTTTTGCAATATGTTCAAAACCAATATGCCAACACGTGTAGTGATATGGCAGGCTGCTACAAATTAATAACTTGCCGTTTAGTTGATTCATTCATATAAACTACTACGATATAGTTTAACACCATTTAACGTCACTCGATTTAACGATAAACTCCGTAAAACGACGAAGTTAATTGATTTTGGTTAATTTACCCTGTAGCATCACGCTTACTCTACATAACGACTTACTAAGTACCAAAAATTAATAAGAACTGCAGCTGTGTACGTTCTTTTATTTGTTTCATTATTTTATTATTATTATTCTCTCCATTTAACAGTAACTTTCAATAACGCCGAAAACGCAGTCGTTTAAGTTTCGCTATATAAAGTTTACACTGTATTTATTTATTACTAACCAAGCGATGATAATTAATTTCCAATACTATATTAATAATTTACTCCTGGGATAAAGAAAGATAGTAAAGAAACAGTAAGTTATTTTGATTAAAAATAAAAATCTGTGAATTATATTCTCAGTTATTTAATTATATCCAATCACGAAATTAAAGCATACCAGCATCAAAAAGTAATGTTGTATAAGGAAAAAAAATTAAAACTTTTGTCATTTTTGTGCTTCCGTTTCTGGAGGCACAGCAAAGTTTTCCCGAGTCGCTCAAAGGAACAGGTATCCTATTAACATTGTTTCAATTTTTTCGTGTTTGCCAAAAGTATTTCTTTATCACTTGCCTCTCTCCAACTTGGAATGCAAACTTTTATGGTTTTTTACAAAGTAATCTAACATTGAGCAGATATTTTAATTTAAAAAAAGGAGAAAGAAAAACCTTAATAAAATAAATAAAAAAACATACTGCTGACATTTTTAGCTGTAACAATTTTTGGTTGTTAATTTTTTTTTCGATTATCACAGCATTTATTTAAAAATAAAAGTTCATCTAATTTCCTGTAAAAATGAGAAGTATGGCCTGACAAGATGACTATTACATGCACCTGTCTGTTGTACCAGTTATCTCTACTCATGGACCACACTCTACCTTAGCTTGAGATCACCTAGGCCAGGGGTCGGCAGACCGCGGCTCGCGAGGCGCATGCGGCCCTTGCCATAGGATTATCTGGCTCTTCTTACAATACAATAGCATATAATAAAGTTCATGTTGCGGCTCTCTGAAGGCATGGGAAAATCTACAAACTTAATATTCGGCTCATCTGGTTGATAAGTCTGCCGACCCCTGACCTAGGCCAGTGGTCGTCAAACTTATAACCTAACCTACTAAACTTATAACCAAAGAGCCAAATATAAACATTTCAACAATTTAAAAAAAAAATGGAACAAATCTGCTTGTTTAGTAAACTTTTATTACACTAAATAAAACTAAATTTCATACTTAATAAATATTTATTAATGCGAACAATGTACTTGCTTCGTGGCAATTTGGACCAGAGCCGCACTTTGCCGACCACTGACCTAGGCTAAGATAAAACCTTTATAAGGCAATAAAGAATTTATTATTATTTAGTTAAGTTTATTATTGCAAACTTAATTTTAATCTTAGAAGCGACTGCTCCTTACCCAGCAACTCCATCATCTCAGCAACCCCGGGCCCCTCTTCTAGACCGCTGAGAACAGAGCGCAAAGTTTTCATAAAGGCGGGAAACTTAACGCTTTTCTTATTAGAAAAATCTTTTAAAAACACCCTAATACTTTCCTTATCAAATCTGTCAACATCCTCTAACTTACTAACTAACTCATTTAACAATTGAACATCAACATTTTTGCAATTCGGCAGTATCCATAAGAAAGCAAATTTCGGCGACACCAATTCTTCTAACTTTGTGATTCGAATTGTAGACCAATTTAATACATTTCTTATGTTACAATCGTCTATATTAAGTTTCTCACTGGAATATTTATTTGATATTAACGTCTTTAATTCATTTATGAGTTGCGTATCGTTTTCTTTTAATTGCCTTTTAATTTCTAGCCGGTTGCATTCTTCTAGGAGATCTGCATTTAGTCTACTCGGATGAGGAGAAACACTGCCTATCTGAAACTAGACAAATGATTCCCATTTAAATTACCAAAGAAACAATTAATACCCATTGTTATCGTTATGTA
The DNA here is from genome assembly GCA_028551675.1 of Tineola bisselliella. NCBI lineage: Eukaryota > Metazoa > Arthropoda > Insecta > Lepidoptera > Tineidae > Tineola > Tineola bisselliella. The sequence continues at coordinate 20,148 of JAPWLS010001840.1, read as the reverse complement.
TGATTTGGGGTAGATGTTTGGATACTTAGTAATAATATATAGGTTGGTGGTGGGTAGCTGTAGAAAACCTCAGTCTGAAATCATAGTACCAACTTAACAATTATATTACACCTACCTCCTCGGCCAACTCCTCCATTGTGTGCAATCTGACACCAGCTCCGGGCACATGTGGAAACCCACCACCAGCTAGAGTCATATAGTTAACTAAAGCCAATGGATATATACCTAAAAATTGTAGAAACAATTATTACAAATTTATTAGTTAGTTGTAGCTATAGTTCCACTTCGTGTCACTAGATGGCGCTGTACCGCCGTGTATCACACATGAATTTTAAGAAAATTGTATTATCCTCATATTCACCTTTATTTCTATAATCCTCAACTTTAACATCACTCTGCCTTTTACTTAGTTTTGTTCCATCTGAATTGACAATGAGTGGCAAATGACCAAACTGTGGTGGTGGCCAATTGAATGCCCTGTTAGACAATGTTAACATTATTCATTTCTTTTTAAAACCTATTTTAAGATTATGAAATGAAATGAAAATCGTTTATTAGCATAGGCACTAAAGGCTGGCACTTGCTCATAGTTAGACTCTACCGTGACTTCGGAAAGGCGTATGGCGAGAAGAATACCACAGGAAACTCATAAATATGTGCTTAAACACTAACTTATAAATCAACAAATGCTTCGTAGTAGATATCTGCCATTCTACACCTCGAAGCACATGAGTAATGCCCATAAGATGGTCGTCCACTACATTCGCAAAATGATAAGTTGGATAGCCATCTGACTTCATGATGACTGGGTCGCCTTCGTTCAATGATACATCATAAGCTATGTTACCGAAGATCAGGTCTTCAAACACTTGGCAATCTGATGATAACTGAAATAGTATATATATTATTAATAAGAAAAAATAACACTACAAATAGTACACTAAAAACAATAAAACAGTACTGGAAATATGTTTATATAAGGACCTAATGGGATTTTAAAATAAATTCACACCAATATTTTTACACCATACATGAGTATTTCAACGATTTAAAATAGCAAATAATAACATGTATATGTTAAGGAAAGAAATCTAAACAAAAATAGTATTTTATTTCTTATCAAAACTCATTCCATTTAATTAATCACTTTTAATGGTTTAATAATGGTTTTGAATTTTAACTAAAATACAATATTTAAAAAAAACTCAGTAAAATATTCCACTGAAATTGAAAATTGACCAAATCGAAATCATTCTACATCGAGTGGTGATTCACAGGTGAATCGTTTTAACTTTTTTTATTTATTTATTTATTTACTTTTAGTAAATGGGGTTCCAATGGAGCGCTTTTACTCGTCAATACAAATATAAATGAAATAAATTTATTAATTTAATAATTATCAATCTGATTTAGCTGCTGTATACTGGCATTGTCCACTTACATACTAATGTCATAATAATATATAATAAATCTACTATGATGTAGAAGAATAGCTTCTGTATAGGGGCATTGTCGTTGTAATTGTTTAACAAATATATTTAACCATTTAGTAGGGTCTCAGGCACTACCACAGCCCAGTTGTTTTATTGTACATCTATAAGTAGTATGACTTGATATACCATAAACTAACGCCAGGTCCAGCAAAGAAAATCAGATCGCCACATATATGTAACACTGGCAAAAGAGTTAAATAAATATTTTTATTATATTACACATTTATCGGTAAAAGATAATTGGCAACATTTATAGATTTTTTGTGTTGGTAACATATTTGTAGTATTGTGTGAAAGTGCCTGTTTGTTAATGTAAAAGATTTTTACTTATTCCTCACACTGGATTAATTACAGAAACACAATATCCTTTATCACAAAAAAATTAGTTAGCATTTAATGGGTCATACTTTAAATCTGATGCAATAATGTTTTCCTTCAGCAATATTGGTTTCAATCTCCTTTTGAGTTAGATGTCTGCAACGGTTGTCATATTTAGGTACTTGCTGCATCCTCACAGCCTCCCGTCTGAGCAAGTTTAGCCTTCTCTCTGTACAAAAACATCGGTACGCCGTCCCATTGTCTAATAATTTATTTATATGTTCTCTAGAAATCAAAAATAGTTTCACACTAGTCAAATTTATAAAATTGAGTATAGTATATGTACATATAATTTTATCTTACTTATAGATATCGAGACGCTCACTCTGCACATATGGTCCACAGTTTCCACTTCTACCCGGTCCTTCGTGATAATCAATGCCAGCCCATTCCAAATCTCTCACAAGTCCATCAACAGACCCATCCACTTTCCGTGACTGATCAGTATCTTCAATTCTCAAGACAAATGTACCACCCCTTGATTTAGTAAAGAGATAATTGTACAAAGCAGTTCTTAGACCTCCTAAATGAAGATAACCAGTGGGACTTGGCGCAAATCTAACCTTAGGAACCTGAGTACTAAAATTTCGTATTACCGGGAAATGTGTATAATTTTTATATACAGAAAATATATGTGACCGCATTTTAATGTGTACAACTGAATTATTGTTTCACAACACATATCATTTTTTAGGTTATTATTCATAAAAACAAATATGTACTCGTTCAAAAATCTAATATATGTCATTTAACATTTAAATGTTTAATTAAATTTTCAATAGTTCATGTCGATTTATTTCGGAACATTATAGTTGTCTATGATTGAAATATACATTTTTTACCAAAACACAAGAGCTATTGTATTTTATATTGAATATAAAAGGAATATAATATACCTAAGTTATAATTATAGTTTAAAAAAATGGGAAGCCCAAGGAAAAGTCTCGCTTTCCAATTTAACGAAAAACTAGTAAATTTAGAAATTTTCGTCTATGGTCTCCTTGTTTTTCACGGTTCTCCAATGTCGAAATAACAGTGAGAGTGTTTTTAATAAATAACAATTAGATATTTAAAATGGTGAGTGATTGATTGAAATATATCGTTATAGAACAGTATTTCACACATTCTGATCCGAAGAATCATAACAAAGTGTCGTATTATTAATACGTAATTGACAGTTAAGATTTCCCAAGTTCCTAGGTTATGACGTGAAAACTTATTACTTTCAGAATAAATTAAAGTCGTCCCAGAAGGACAAGGTGAAAAAATTCGTCGCATTCACGCAGACAAGTGAAAGCACCGCCATATTTTGCTTAGCGCAGAACGATTGGAAACTCGATCTGGCGAGTGACAACTACTTCCAGAATCCTGATGTTTATTATAAAGACAATGCGAAAGCGTCTATAGATAGAAAAAAGATAGATTTATTGTTCATGAAATACCGAGATCAACAGGAGAATGATAAGATTACTGCGGACGGTGTAATGAAACTATTGGAAGATCTAAACCTGAACCCTGATTCTATTATGGTTTTAATATTCGCGTGGAAATGTAAAGCGGCGGTGCAGTGCGAATTCACTAGAGAAGAATTCATGATGGGAGTTATAGAAATAGGCGTAGACAGTGTAGACAAATTAAAAACTAAATTACCAATCTTAGAAACTGAATTAAAAGATGCAAATAAGTTTAAAGATTTCTATCATTTTACGTTTAATTATGCTAAGAATCCTGGTCAGAAAGGTCTAGAACTAGATATGGCGATAGCGTATTGGAATATCGTACTCCGAGGGAGGTTTAAATTCTTAGATGCCTGGTGCACCTTTTTGACGGTAAGTTTCTTAAACACTTTCTAATACGGTTCATATGTACACAAATATGTAATTGAATTTATAATAATTAACTAATCAATTTAAGAGTTTCTTGTGATATTCTCGCCATACGCCTTTTGGAAGTCACGGTAGAGTCTAACGATGAGCAAGTGCATGCCTTTAGTGCCTATGCTGATAAACGATTTTTATTTCATTTTAGGAAAACCATAAAAGATCGATACCTAAGGATACATGGAATCTACTCCTTGATTTTGCCACTCAAATTGATGAAAACATGGAGAATTATGATGCTGAAGGTGCCTGGCCCGTGCTCATCGATGACTTTGTCGAGTGGTGTCAGAAGAAAGGCCTCAGTGGAGACTCCAGGGTGATAGAACCGGTATCGGGCTAACTAACACTTGGGCCTTGTGTGGACACATTCAAGGTTACGGACTTTTGTGAAATTAAAGTGTGTAGTGAAACTCGGGTATCAAAGTATCTAATACCATTTTTGTCAGCATCGCTTTGGTACATAATGGAACTTTGTACTTTAGGCTGCGTCACCTATATTATTTTGTTTGAATTTTTATAGCTAATTTCACTTTTTTTAAGGCGTAGGTTCTCAAAGTTTTTATTTAAAAAAATTATTAATGAAAATGAAATTTGTATAGTCTTAAAGTTGAGTCTTTGATGTAACTATTACCGGCCTGAATATTATATGAAATAAACGACTACAAATTGAGATTCCACTCGGAACTATTGCAGTTCCTAACACTAAATCAAAATACCTATATGTACTATTTAATAATAATACAAAAATCACCTGTGATATTTTTAAATCTATCAACTAGAATGTTGGGAATCTATGTTTTAAAAAGTCACTTTTGTACATAAAGTTGTTCATTATTCATAAACGGATTGTTCTTTCTATTAAGTGTTAAAGGTCTTTTTTTGACAATCTCTAAATGGATTATATGTACCTAGTATCTATAATAAAGTAATTGCTTTTTTGTTTTTATAAAAAAAAAGTAAGTTATACAATGATTTTTTTTTTTTAAATTGAGTCAATATTTTAAATTAAAACAAATGATGTCTGAAATTATATGTGGCTTACTATTGTGTATATTTTTATCAATTTAATTCTACGTTTGAAAACTTTCTGGTCTCAAAGTTTTCTAACTAATTGAAATCAAATAGTGCAGAGCTAACACTATGCTTTAGTTCTTCAAAAGGACTGTTTAGAGGTACGCCTTCTATCGAGACTAGGACTTGAAATGGTCTTAGCACAATCACCATGGTACAAATTAGGGAATAATACCATTTATTCAACTCTTCATGTTGTACAGTTAGGCCTGGTGATCAGGAACAAGGGGCTGGATAAATGGTATTAGATATTTACTCTATATTTATTGGCTGTAGTGATGTATATATGTAAATAAATTATTACTTTGAATTCTAATTGAATTTAAAGATGTTTTTTTGTAGATAGTAGCTGTTAATTATTACTAACTGCATTCAATTGTCTTGGGTTTGCTGTCTTTTTAATAAAACTTCGAGTTTTGGAAAAAAATAAGAGATGTATTCTTTGTCACGTATTTGGTGATAATGTACAAAATGAATTGGTGTATTAAAATTTAATTGTTAATATATTGTCGTTTAATTTTTGAAAGTGCCTAATAATTGTATTCCCGCTCTCCATTTAAATATCTATTTAGGATTTATGAAGAAATAAGAAACAATTCAACACTGCTCAAGTAGACGTAATTTTATGCGCAGTACAAAAATATATAGTTTGCGCTTATTTAAGTTTTGTGCATTACCTATTGTAATAATTAATTATAAAAAAACGTTTCCGAAATAAAACAATTTATAAAACTATATTTATGCATGTAACGATGTTTTAATTTATTGCGATTAAACTCAACCTTTTTTTTTAATATATAACAGATTTCCGATGTATTTGTAATTTTGTACCCTTGTGCGTAACTGCTAAAATGGTTAATTCGGAACGCATTTGCTGTCATATTTGTTTTTGACATTAAAGTTGTGGGGAAATATTTTCGATTTTCGTGGTCGAATCTCAAGAATATAATTCAGGAATATGTCTGTACGCTTCGGAGTTTCCCTAAAAGAGTTAAGGATTCATTTATGTCAGACTGGTAAACATTCTGATGGTGTAAGGTTTGTTATTGTTCGTACTGCGATTACATAAACAATGATAACCTAAAACCTTGAAATTATCTATTAAAACATATTTCAGGGAGTTTATTAAGAAACACTATGTAAATATTAAGCGTGAAAATCCTAATTTCCCAATACTTATTCGCGAGTGTAGCGGTGTGCAACCACGAGTATGGGCGAGATACGGTATGAACTTTTGAGTTTTAATTTTTCAATTCATTATTTTATTTCAATTTTTAAAATATAATTTCAGCTCAAGGCATTGAGAAAAATGAGTCTTTAGTTGACAAGTCTTGTTCAGATGTTCTTTCTATTATAGAAAGTTTAAATAAAAAGTCTTGTTAGTACTTAGGGTTTATTATTATTTATTTGGTTTAATTATTTATTCAAAGAAGAACTGATCTTTAGGGCTGTGGTCTGGCAATCTAATATAGAAGTTAATTATTTACTTTCAGAAAAAGGAGTCGAGAAGAGTGCTCCTTTGACTAATTTGGAGGCAAATGAAGTTTTGAATGCATTAAAACAATTGAACAAATAGAATTATTTTTAGTTTAAATATTTTTTTTCATTATGTCGCTAATATAGTTAATTTAAAATTATAAAGATGTTTGGGTTTCTTTTTTAAAATAAAATAAATGTAGAGTTGGTAGCTGTGTCATAGTTTTGCATGGAAAGTAACTAATAAAATGACAATCAATTCTTAGTGAAATTATAATTCGAAATACTTCTGTTTTCCTAATATTAAAACCTCAGTTATTAGTAAAGAATCAAGGAGATGAAGAAAGAAAACAACTATGAAAGAATATAATCATTTTTAACAATTGAACCCTATTATCTACTAAACTATTCAACAAAATTAACATTTTCTTCATATACAATAATAATAATTATAAAACTTAACCAATATTAACATTGAATCGATTAATTTTTTACATAAAACAATAAGGAATTTTAACAATCTGGAAACTTAAAAATTCAACCTTTAACTGCAATAAAACTAATTACGTATTTAAATTAAAATATTATATTTGTACTTTATTAGCTTTCAGTTAAAACCTAGCATTACTCTCTTACATTATGTACCAGTCAGTGGCGGCCTTACCAATTGCGAGGCCCCGGGCAGCAGGTCTTTGCGAGGCCCTTTGCCCTTCGTGAAAAGTATATGTGCGTGAAAGTAGATCTGGTTGTTTGGTTTAGGTATTTGTCATATTTGACGAGAAATGCTAAAGTTATACAAATAAAATTTGAGTTTTAAAATTTCATCGAATGTATGTATTGTATATATTCTATATATTTTTTAATTTGCTTGGGTTGTTGCGCGAGGCCCCTGCAAGAGCGAGGCCCCGGGCGATTGCCCCTTTCGCCACCCCCTAAGGCCGCTACTGGTACCAATTATTATGCAATTCATACAAAAATATACTTTTATAAGCTACTCCATAACACAACATTCTTTTCCTTTTAGACAAAAGTTATTGGCCTTCACAACGCTACATTCATAGACATTAGTCTTGCTTTGAACTGACAAAGCGGCAGTTTGTTCACAGATCTGTCACTTTGACAGTTCAAAGTTACTCCCAAGCCATCCTTAGTAATACGACTTGCCATATTTTTTTCTTAATTTTAATTTGATCAACATAATATGCTTATAAGTACAATAATTTTAATAGAAATTCTACTCATTAATTTTTAATAATAAAATAAATTTGAGTTAAAAAGGAGGTAAACCAAATTGTTCTGGTTTAAAATCAGCTAATGTGCGCAAAACTATTGTCGCATGGGTTGTGTATTTTTTATCTAAGTGTGGGTCGGGCACCATCACCGACTGCATGTTGGCGGCTACAGCTGCGGTCACTCCGTGTGGTGAATCTTCAAATACGAGACACTGAAACGTAACATTCAAAAATAATATCAAGCACCTTTTTTGTATTTTAACAGTTAATACTTTTATAAATATCATATAAAACAAACCAAGGTCCATAACCGGTTAAAATCCACAAATTCTTCATCTCATGAAAAACAAAGTTAACATTTTCCCAATAGTTTCTGAGATAATACAACAACTAAAAATCTACACAAACAAACTATGCATAATAACAAATTCTCTCCTGTAGAATTTCAACTTTGTAAATTCTACTATAATATATTTTCAGGACCTGGTGATATAATACTCAATTTTTATTTTGCATGAGTGTTACTTCATATAGGTCTTTCACATGCTTCAAGTAAGATACAAAAACTTAGTGTATACATATAAAGCAATTACCTTCTCAGGGTTAGGTCTATCGGGAAACCTGGCAGCTGCAACAAGGAATATATCGGGATGTGGTTTACCAAATTTGACTTCATCATCCGAGCTTCCCATTACCATGTGATGGAATAATGAGAACACTTCCTCATGTGACGCCACTTTAGTCTTTACTGAACGATCACTAGAACTCGTTGCTAACGCGAAAGGTACTTTAGTTTTATGCAAGTGACGAATTAGGCGTTCCGCACCTGAAAGTAATATTAAGAATTTTCTAATAAGAAATCTCGTCATGACTTCACGAATATATCCAACAAAATTTTTTAAATTAAGCAATAAGAGTGGTAAACATATTTATGATAGTTATTAATCCAGTATTCATAACAATCATATTTAGGCTTGGCTTTAGTTGAGGACCCCAAGACTGTACGAATAACAAAAAGGTTAGGTTAAGTTAGCTCTATATTAAGCACGATAACGATTTAGAAAAAAAAAATTTACATTTGGTAATTCCTGGGGTCCTCAACTAAAGCGTTATCCATTTTTATTTTATTTTAGGAAATGTATAAGTTAAAAATAGACAATAAAAATAATCAAGAACCACACTCTAGGACAGCATCAGTATGAGTGTAGCCATATGCCAGGCTCATATAAAAAATATTCAATATACTCTAATTTCAAAAATAACAAATTACCATCTAGAAACGGTATTCCAGCAAGCATAGTATCACCAAGTTTGAGTAGTTGGTCTCTAAAACCTTCAGGACTGACTGGCAACTTCAATTCCTTACACAGAGTCTCAGCTAACCTTTGCTCTGTACCCCCTAGGACTTTCATCATAAGTTCATCCGTGTATTCATGACCATATTGTGTACATAATTTAGTTATCATTTTCTTATACACTTGTTCGGTATCTGAATAAAATATCATAAGATAATTTATAAGTTTAATACTAGATTTACCAGACCAGTCAAAATGATTGGTCTTGCAAGATCAAATTGAAATTCCTACCGCATCTAACATTTTCTTTAATTCTTCTAATCTTCTTTAATTTATAACAGAAGAATATTTTATGAATTTTATATTATTTTATATATATTTGCAACAAATATATACTTTTTTGGTTTTGGTAGAAATAGGTATATTTAAGCTGATAAATCTAGTGTTAAAATCCTTGAAATATATTTCTTAAAGCCATAGAGAATAAAACTAGAAGAATAAATTAAATCGAAATATATTATAAATTAATTATCAATGCTGTTAACTAGAACGATTGTTCTAAAGTTAAGTACTTATTGTTTTCATTAACATTTTAAATATAGATAACCTTGATGCCAATAACATTATAGCATATGGCTTAAAAATGTATTTATGCATTAGCAATATTTTAAACTTACCAATAAGTAATCCGTCCATATCAAAAATACAATGGGTAACATTTTTATATTTTTTTGTGGAATAAAACCGTCTTCCTAATACATTCAAAGTTCCTAATAAACGCATTATTACCGGCGGATCGCGGTTTATGTGTGTTTAATAACTGATAAAGTTAAAAATCAATTAAATATGTTTTAGTACTGTTTAATATTTACAAAACTATGTTTACAAACAAACAGCTGATTTTTTAATTGATATGAAACTCGTAAAACACTTCTACAAAAAAAATGTGAGCACTTGCATAACTTTTTTGTTGCCCTATCAATAAATTTTTACAATACTGCATAATAAATTTAAATTATTACAAAATATGTATTTCAATTTATAGTTGCACTATAGAAGTAAAAGAATAAAAGAAAGAAGAAAACCTAGCCTTCCTAAAACCCAAACCAAAATATATCTGAAAAAATACAATATTGCTGTAAACTTAATGGCAACACCGAAAAGTATAATGTTTTATCTTTTTCTCACAACTGAAATAGAAAAAGAAAGAACTTGACGTATTTATAAATGTTGCCAATATAAATTTGAAGTATTGCATTTGTGTCATTTTCTTTTGATAAAAAACTAGTTTATCTTTGTTCTGTTTTAATAAATATAGTAAAATAAGATATTATAATTTATGATAATACATAAATCGTACAGAAATTTGCAAAAATTATTATTGCTAATATTACAAATGTTTTATTACTCTTTTTACTGAGAAAAGTTCAGATGTAAAACGCAAAACAAATATAGAAACTCGTTATAAGTAATACAGTTCGTGTTATTAGAGATAATGATATCACAAATAAGCCAAATTAAATGTTATATAATTAAAATAGAAAATTCGTTAAGTTTCATATGTTTTATGATACCACATTATATTTATAAACTTTTTTATATCGATACAGCATTAACTATATAAATCACGCAATCCTATTTACATATTCACGTATAGTTCAGCTGAACGAAAAATTCGAAACTGTCAAAACGTATTTATGTTTGTCTATTAGTTGTAGTCTTTGGTGTTGACGACCGCCCGTCCGCCCGCAGCCGCCTGCAGTAGATTGCCGGCCATGGAGCGCGTGTGATTGTCGTGTGCCGTCTTCATGGCATTATTAATATCGTAATATTAAGTTGTATTAATTTTTATATTATTTTGCGAAAACATTGTGAATTTAGTGGAGTGTACTTGCGCTTAATAAACCAAACTATCGAACATGGCTGTGAACGCGAGTTTTCGTACAAAAGCCGGACAAAGTATCGAAAAATCGATTTTCGGTAGCTTCTGTCTGAGGATTTTGTTTATATATTTATTTGTTGCTTGTTGGAGCTGTGCTGATGCAGGATCGTGTGCAAATATTAAGACTTTCTATGATAAACAACACTTGATTCCACTGCTCGATCTACAGGAGCAACCAAACTCAGGTGAGTGCAATTTCTACGATGATAATATTTCAAATGATAACAATGTATATTACGTATTATTTGAAATGATAACAGATTCTATATTCAAACTGATTTATATAACTGAATTTCGCCGTTTAATATTTGTATATTTTTACTTTAGTTATTTATTTAACCATAATTAAATTTAGCGGTAAAATACCTCATTCTTATTTTAAATCTTGACAACCAATAAAAATTCCCATTAAACTATTTAGTTTAATTTATGGTATCAAAGGCCGTAATTTTTATAGGGGAAAGGGAGATTATAAAAATACCAACTAACTTATTAAACTACAATAAAGATACAATTAAACATTTTTATTGTAAAACTACAATTATCAATTTATATAAAGATGTATAAATGCACCCCTCCCCCTTACCCCTCCACTTACCCCTCCAAAGCATTTGTTATCCAAGACAAAAAGAACACCCATTACTTGGAAGCTTATGTTTAAGCTCTAATAAAGCCTTAAAGGGAAAAGTACAATAACTCTAGGATAAAGATTTCTTTACCAAATAACAAGGAAAACAAAAAACTACTACCACAGAGATATTGGCAGGTAGCAGTCAACTCTTTTATGCTGATTAGACAACAATCTCCTTTCGTTCTACATAACAGACCATAACTGAAGACTAGGCTTTTCCTGTACGATTTTAATAAATGCAAATAAATAATCAAAGACCTGGCTGCATGGGCTTGATACTTTTGCCTAAAAGTGGAATTTAAAAAAAGCAGTATTTGAATCTACCTACATATTTTCTATTGTATTATTTTTCCAATTTAAAAGGCTTAAAATCTCAAAATGTAGGATTGAAATACTCGATATATACTTGGTGGCAATTTGCAGTTTTTAAAAATAACCTTCGACACAACTAGTTATTTTTTCATATTAACCAAAATACGTATTTGCAACATAAATATTTAAGATTGTTACATTGAAAGTGCAAAAGTGTGAAATGCTGGTTTTGTGAAATTACCGACGCGTGTTGCGAGCCACTTCAGCTACTTGTCGTGTCAAGTGGGTAAAGGGGATTTGCGATGTGTGGTATGAATGAACGTCGCATAGCAAACACGAACTCACATTTACTGTGGGCTTATCACGAATTTAGTCTGGCTTTCGAATCGAGCTGTCACAAGTAAAACGGATCCGTTAGCAATCGGGATCATGAATTTTTACTAACGACTAACGAGCACCAGCAATCTATCAAAAGAACGAAAGATCGAGATGTTCGAAAATTAACAAAAAGTATCTAAAATATTGTAGTTCCAAATCCGCACGCGGTGGCGCTGCTCAAATTTCCATACAAATCGCTTGAAGCGAACTCGGTTCGAAAGCCAGACTAAAATTCGTGATAAGCCCACTGATTCCCTTCAGTATCGTTATACTAAGGTTGCACTGTAATAATTGTCTGGTCAAGTTGGTATAGAAGACTTGACTACTGCTGGAAGAAATTTCTCTAAGTGTGTATTCAAATTAAATATTGTACTTAAATTTATCTTAACAAAATATGTAGAAAGTTCATGAAATAATTGCGTATTATTTTGGACTGTAACAATATTTCTCTCGATCAGGTCATGAGATCTATATTCCAGCTTAAGAAAGTGTAGGCGTCTAGAATGTGCACTCTAGAACTTTCTGTTGCAAATGTCAGAGATTTATGTTTATTTGTCCTAAATCGTAATAAAATCTACACCGATGTTTTCTATTGTCGTAAATTGCCGTTTATGTTTTGTTTTATTGTTTTAACCTTTTATTTTATTATGTATTATAGTTTTGTGGTTATATTTGGTTTCTATATACGTTCAATGGATTTGATAAGACCGCATTACGTTGTAGGAAAACAAGTGGACTGTATTTTTGGAATGTAGAAAATAGGTAAAATGATCACAAAATGCACTTAAGCTGCGGAGAAAGAAAAGAGAGGATCACCGCTCGCGCGTGTAATTAGTCACTGCTTGGTCCCATGGCGTCCTCGTTCACATGTCGAATATTTAAAAATTGCCTTTAATTTGTTTGGCGCGGGGAGCGGGTGAGGAGAGGACAGCGGGGGGCGGGAGAGGAAATTTAAAAGTGCATTTGGAGCGAAGAAACGTAGTCCAGCGAGTGACAATCAACTCTAGTCACAAGTTTTGACCCTCGGCAATCCATCGACCAAGTAAAAGTAACATTAATTATGTGGGAGAATAATTCAATATCAGGTTATAATGAAGTGTCTTATTCAGGTGACCCGAAAGGGTTGTTCAGGAATAAACAAGTGTTACCCAAAATTAAATTTAATTACGATGACAAATTACAGCAGGACCTTTTCTACAGGGATTGACGAGTCATATTATAGGGTATGTTGTAGTATGTGAAATATTTGTTACTCAAATAAGCCATTTGTATCATGAGGATATATGGAAAATGATTTTTTGTTTCATTTAAGCGAATCATCTAGAAATGAAAAAAAAACAACTTCTAATTTTTGTATATCTACAATACGTTTTAGTTTTATTGGCCTAATTTCTTCTTCATTTTTATTTTCTAAGATGACGCATATAGTTCTAATTAGAATGACTGGAAAATTTGATCGTATGAGGCACACTCTGGTGATAGTAGCTTGGAAAATTGAGCGGTTATCAGTATCTCAAAGGTCAAGGAAAGCCAAATTTATTATTACTAATTAACTGTATCGATTAAACAAAATGTATTTTGCGAACGATAAAAAACGTCCCGTTATCACGCGCTGTCAGATTTCGCCCACATCCACGTATCCACGACAGGCTAAAAACTCAAGCATGCAATAAGAAAAAAAGTGCATGGGAAAAAGTCTTGTCGGCTATCTGCAAGAGGTATTCGACAACAATAATTACGGGTGGGCGATACCACGATGGGCATACTTTCAACACCAAAAATGGTAGGAGTAGACTGAATGGGGTCAGATAACCGGTCGCGATCAGACTACCAGCATATACAATCGCAAACACATGTCGGTGTTTATTGCTTACTGATTCCGCGTCCTTGTGCTAAATTACAATTCAGGATTCTTTTCTTTTTCCACTAATATATATATAACAATAACCAAATAAATGTACGGAAGAGGGGAGAAAAAAAATCACAAACAAAAAACAATATTAAAATTTTGGTTAGTTAGTTAGTTGAAAATAGTTAGTATCAAGATGTTTCCTGTATTTTGGCTTGTTGTAGGAAAAATATATATTATATAAATATATATATGGACTAAATGTACATAGCTAACTTAGATATCCCTTGAATGACACTGGATGGATGACAGAAACCATCAAGTAGAAATCACAACAATCAAGATATCTAGCTAGTTATGTACAATCAGTCTGTGATTTAATTATAATAGGAAATTAGAAATAATTAATATCTTCTTCTTTTATGAATGGCTTCAGATGTCTAATAAAGACAATTCTGCCAATGTCAAGTATTCGAGTAACAGCCTAACAAGAATTAAAGAGAAAAGAAATAAAATTTGATATAATTTTAATATACACGTAAGGGGCCATTCAAGTATTACGTAAGCAGATTTTTTACAATTATTTACCCCCCCCCCTTCCCCTTGTCAGCAAAAGTAAGCAAACCTCTTCTCTCCCCCCCCCCCTTTCCCATACGTAATCATTGGTACCTATATGCATTTTTCTTTTAATGTATTCTTTTTTTTTATTGATATAATTGCTGACGTAATCACGATATCGACCCCCCACCCACCATGTCATCAAAAATAAGCAAAGCAAAGACTCCCCCGCCCCCCTCAAGCGCTTACGTAATACTTGAATGACCCCTAAACCCTCATGACAAAAAGCCATCTTTTCTCTAAAAATTTAATTCACCTTAATAAATATAAGTAATAATAATAAAGTAGCTGCAATGTCATAATAATGCTAGTAAAAGCGTTTATTATAATTTTCTGCGGTCATTGTGGTCATAGCAAGACTGACTCAAAATAATCTTTACCAAACAAAATGCAAAATATATTATTATGACAAAACTAGCTGTTGCCCGCGGCTTCGCTCCCGTTAAGAAGTATTATTATTAATTAGGTATAGTTTTTGCGGCTTTATTTTTGTTTAGCGGGTGTAAAAACGTCTTCATCATAGTAGCTCCAATCTTTAATTTCAGTTCAATCAGTCGAAAATCTAAGAAGATTTATACAAACTTTCATCCCCTATTTTATCCCCTTAGGGGTGGAACTTATCAAAATCCTTTCTTAGCGGATGCCTACGTCATAACATCTACCTGCATGCCAAATTTCAGCCCGATCCGTCCAGTGGATTGGGCTGTGTGTTGATAGATCACTATGTCAGTCAGTCACCTTTGAGTTATATATATTTAGATACTATATAAAAAAAACAATGTGTCAAATCCTTTAATACAGCCATTCTCAAAGTGTGTTCCGCGAAACCCTGGGGCTAAAACACTGCAAAAAATACCTACCAAAGGGAGATTCTAAGGTTACATCTAAATATTCTAACTAAATATTACATTGCAATATGATTATTCATAAATACATATAAATCAGTTTTTTATAATTATATTAAGGCTTTTTCCTTCGCCAAAAGTTTGAGAACCGCTGCTTTAATAAAATAAATGGGACACAATGCAAATGTATTATATATAGTAGAACGAATTAACATTTTTTGATTATCTCGCCCGCGCCTTATTTGGTAATGGCGTCGGACGAGTTAGTGCTAATTACTATTTAATTGAACGAATTAAAATCTAGTTTTATGTAACTGTTAAGTGTAAATGGATTAATATTATGTTGCTATATACCTCTTGTTTTACAATGTTATGCAAATAATTATTTGCTTTCAAAACTCCTGAAAACATATGTCTGCAAAGGACTGTAAATAAAGCAGTGTTCAGATTAATCAAAAAGAATATTGCGAAATAAAATTTATATCTGAATTTTCGTGTCTGAATTGGTTGTTCGCCACACGGCAAATTTAAGAGTTAAACGTGATACAAGGTGGGGCATGGAAAGCTCCCACATTTACAAATGCTGATTAAAAGAAAGTATTTGTCAGAAAGGTTATGTAGGTACATTCACATTTAGTGTAGATCCTGTTGCCCTAGATTTGCACACCTAAGACGAAATTGTTTTTCAGTCAGACCACGACATCACTATTTTTTGAAATGTCGGAGGTTCCCGTACCCCATAGTATTAAAAGGATTTCTAAAGTCTCTTATTTGCATACCTCTGTAGATATTCGCATGCAATACGACAGCCGGTTGCGGCTGTTTTAACGGACAACTTGTCGCGACAGCTACCGGCTTTATAGCTTAAGGAATCTGCATTGCCGATAAGGTTATTAGTATTAAATACTTAACCACGACAATTTTTACAACCGCATAAATAGGTCTACCGGAGTCGTTAAATTTATTCTTACTGGAAGTTATTATTATTGCTGTAAGAAGTTTTTAAATATCAAGTTTAGTTTTTCGTTTCAACAAACTTTATATACGGGGTGGGGCACGGGAAATTCCCACATTTAAAAAAGTTGTGTCTTCATTTGCTAGTGTTCCTGACAGGAAAACAATTTTCGTCTTGGCTATGCAAATAAAAGTAACAAGATCTATATATACTAAATAGCCTTACTGACATTTTTTTTTATATCTCATATAGTTTTTGAAATATGAGAGGTTCCCATGCCCCATCTTGTACTTTCTGAGGTTTTTATGTAAAAAAATAGGCTCCAAAATCTTTATGAATCCAAATGTCGATCTTCGCCGAATAATTCCAGCAACACATGCCAATAATACCAGACCTCGCTCGATAAAATATATATATAATACTATTAGGCTAGGCACTATTACGTCATTGGCAACGATCTCTTTAAAACTTTATGTTTACATTCCGTTTTAAGATCTAATGTGTGGTATCTATCGAATAATCATCGGTTATTTTTAAAGCAAATTGTTTGCTTCTGTTCAGATTTATTCGCCGAACTATTTCATTAAACATTTCCTAATATTTACTTTTAAAGGATCTTTGGGCTCACAACTCAATTTAAACTTTAAACTCCAAAGTTGTGGTCTTCTTCTCGTCATACGTCTTTCCGAAGCCATTATAGAGTCTCACGATGAGCAAGCGCACGCCTTTAGTGTCTATGCTAATAAACGATTTTTATTTCATTTCAAAATTGCAATGTGTAAGATATTTAACTTAGTGTAAAATCATGATTTTGTTAACTACCCTACCTTTTTAAAATTCAAACATCGAACGAAGAACCAAGTAGTATCAAGAGAATAATTAAGAGAATTAATCTTACAGCACTTAGCAACCGCCCAACTTTAAAGTGGGTATCGTAGAATGTTTAAAGTTAAGTGTCGGATATTTCTAACCACGCTTAGAAATTAAAAATAAACAGTCGTCGTAAGCTGTGGATAATGACGAGCACCTAACTAAACATTTGTCTTTAATATGTATTCAAGCTCATATTTTTATGAAAAGTATTCTCATACGATTCAAATACATCGCGTCATTTGAAATTTAAAGCGAATGAATAATATCAAAAACGGAAATTCACTTAATCTCTTGTCCGTATTTCTGTTTAAGTTGGGGTTAGCCGCCGTCCGCAGCTTTCACTCCGTTATTGACTTTACTATCTATCATTGACAAAATATCTTTAAGATGGACACTGTTATCGTATCCTGCTTCAGAAAACACCTTCAAACTGCTCTATTTATCATATTTGTCACAGAAGTCACATAACTATTGATAACGAACACTAAGTCAGTGTATTTTTTAGTCTAGCCTAGTAACAACTGCTGTCAGAGAGATATATTATTAACTTCAGTGGGCTTATCACGAATTTAGTCTGGCTTTCGAATCGAGCTGTCACAAGTAAAACGGATCCGTTAGCAATCGGGATCATGAATTTTTACTAATGACTAACGAGCACCAGCAATCTATCAAATGAACGAAAGATCGAGACGTTCGAAAATTAACAAAAAGTATCTAAAATATTGTAGTTCCAAATCCGCACGCGGTGGCGCTGCTCAAATTTCCATTCAACTCGGTTCGAAAGCCAGACTAAAATTCGTGATAAGCCCACAGGAGACGAATAGACACCGTCCAGATCTAACATGAATGATCTAGGAACTCCTGTGAAATATCATGATGGAATATAGTAATACCTACTTATTGTTGTTACTCCATCAAATTCCCCAATTAAATCCTGGGAGCTAGAACTAACTATGGAAAAATAAGTGTTATGGTGGAAGGAGCGCAGGTCTATAATGAATTGCCGATTATTATAACTAATAATAAAAATATTTCCAAATTTAAATATGAATTGAAGAGACATATACTGGGCCTTGTAATGGTGTTGTAAATATTCTAGTATAATACGATATAGTCTATGTACGTTATGTTTATTTATAAATTTTATCTCAATAAAGTGAATTTATGTAATTCTTTTTGAGTGAATAAATAGCTTAAACCATAAATTATCAAGATCTATAAGACAGATTGGTGTAGCTCTGTAATGTCCAGTTGCGTCTGCCTCGGTGACACCTCTGTGGCGTCGTCTAAGCAAACATGTGAACTCGGGTCGTCAACCTAACCGTTGACTTGCACTATATAAACCGCGTTCAAAGACAACTGCGCTATTACTCGCAGGTAAAATACTATCGGTCATTAACTTTCATTGCCTTGAATAGAATTAGTTCAGTGAATAGATACGTTTGCTTTCGTGTTTTGTTTTACACTTTATTAGATAGATTTTGGTCAAAACACTAAAAAGCCCAACGCCGTCAATTTGACGGCACGACGATTTCATTCTTAAATATTTTACAAACTATGTTTTTGTTTCTTTTCGTATTTTACTAATTTTCCTAATTTGTTATTGTCAGCTTAAATCCATGTAAAAAAACCATTATTATATTTGTGGCATATGAGATTCTTTTACGTCAATGTGACGGCAGCGATATTCTTATAGTAAACAAAATTGACGGCTGCGGTCTTTAAAGGTATAGTATACAGCCCGACACTTCTAGTGTTAAGGAAGTTACTGTCTTACTAATAGCATGTAAAAAAGTAGCTATTTCTAAATATGTCTGTGTACCCTTAGTCTGGAATCAGGACTTGTTATATATGTATAATAATTTATATGAAACATAAAATCAAGCAAGCTTATTCATAACTTACTAGTCTTCAAATTTTATTGTTACGGCACTTACGACTTTTTAACATTGAGAAAGAAGATAAATAAACTTCGGTCTGATATATGTCTTGCTAATTCGGCATTAAGGTAGGACACGAATTGTTTGCTTGATTATACACGAAGAACATTGTAATTATGAAATATTTCATGAAATAACACTCATATCTAATTAAATAGATAAGAGAGAAATATTTTGATCCCTAAATGCGTGCATGCCATAGCATTACATAAGGAATGCGTTTGTTTTGTATTCACGTGTTATATTCGGGTATGCCGGTAACCCTTTCAATCAAATCTCCTGAATGGTCCTCAACCGGGCGTCCCGTTCTGTAATTAGGGTTTTCTCTCGAAACAGGATGTCGCTCTCAATCAAGTTTTTTTTGCAGGTTAACTGGCTTTACAATCTGTCTTTATATTCAATTGTACAATACCCATACCTACATACGAGTACAATACCTTTGCTTGGTTATTAAACTTTTTTCATAATTGAAATGTTTTACGTTTCCCTTTTATTTGCTTTTTTTTTATTTTTTAACACGCTTTTATTAGCTTGGGTTGTATGTATGTATGTAACGGAATCTTTGAGCATAATTTTCACCAATTTCCAGAAGTCTGATTAATTTGAATCTTTGCATACGTATTAAGGATCGATGACAATGCAATAATTTAATAACAGTTTCCCATTATCCTTATTAGGACCGCCAGGATTTATAAATTCTTTTATAGATTTTGTGTAGTGGAGTAAAAGAGATAAAGCTAGCGCGCGTGTTTTTTTAGTTTTGGAAACTATTTAATTATTTTCAATATTCCTTATTTAGTGTTATAGTGGTTAAGGAGAACATATTCTAATTAGTATCATATATGGTAATATTATCGTAAAGTTGATTTTTAATTCATGCCCATAAGTGAACTGGGACTGCAAATAACCAAATTTCAAAACGGTATTATGTCTGTACATTAAAAACGACTGTTTCATATAATTTTTATACCAATATTCAC
>JAPWLS010000155.1:0-145541 GCA_028551675.1 Tineola bisselliella | reverse complement strand
ACATATAGTATATTGCTAGTTTGATCCCACTACGCTCCACTATAATAATTTGTAAGGGACAAAATAATACATGACATATGAGTAAATGTGTGAACTTGTTCTCGGTCGTTCTATAAATAGTTGGCCTATGTCCGGTCACTCTCACAGGCCACTGATTGACATGCCCACACTGGTTTGGCCAGACCAGATGCCGAGATTTCTTGGCAGACTACACGTAGAATGGTCTTCCGTAGTTCACACATTGAATGTTTGGCGAGTGCTTTGTATTACGCACGTGAGCGACGCCATTGTTCCACACTCATTACTATGTTGCTCATTTTTTAATAACACAGGAACATAAGTATCATTTTGTCAAGCAAATACTGAACAAAATATGTATAGATCCAAATATTTCTTGAGCGACATTTTTTGATCCAAATGATTGAGAAATTTTTCGCTAATAATAATGTATAAATTAAAAAACCTAGTATCCTTAATAAGCGAACAAAATTACTCTAACCCTGATCGGTACTAATGTATCTTCTTTGTTTATGTACTTTAATGGCTCAGTATTTATTTATTTGTTAAATACAATTCAGAAAAGCTGCAATAACCGATATGATAGACAGCTGGGAATCATTTATAGGCTTCCAATGATAATACGTCTTCCTATAATACAAGTTTAATATCGGCGTTACAAACAAAGAAATAAAGCGGTTTAAATATAAAAAAAATAAACGAAAAAGAGATTCGTGATTTATTATAGCTAATATCGTTATTTCTTTGTTCCAAAATCTCTGGTTTTAGGAAAAATCCGCTCATCACCGCTCATAACGCGTACACCAATAAAGTTTTAAGTAAGTCATAACAGGATTTATATTCAATACAGAGTAGGGACTGGAAGATAAAATTCTTTATTGCAATTACTGAGAATCTTGCATTGGCGAGAGATTTAATTGAGCGATTATCGCGAGTGAAGTAAATAAGTTGAAAAGAAGCTAAGAAAATTAATTAAATATCAAGCATTGTATAATAATACCTCAAGGTACAGACAGCATAAAAAATATCCATTAAAAATGATTTGAAATCTAATCACGAATTTGTTTCGAACAATTTTGTATAGGAGCTTGAAAAGGAATTATATATAATTCCGAATGTAATGTTATTTAAAAGTAAGTTTATTTTTTTTATTTGTCAGTCATTACAAACGATTGTACATATTCTAATAAAAAAATTACTGAAGTCTTAAAATTGATTAATTAATTCCAATGGGTTTATATATCCGATATTTTGAAAGTACAAGTCAACTACCAAGAACTACATAGTAACAAAATTACCGCATAGTAGCGCTACTTGCTGACACTTCGTACACTAATAAGGCACGATACGAAATAGAATTATGTTCAGAGGAAGTTTTAGTGGACTTAAGACCTTTATACCGCTGAATAAACAACCGAACAAAGTGGAGTTTCAACGCAACGCTGAGATAGACAGCTTTGTGTACTTTTGCTTAAGTAATTACGGAGCATGAACTTTCATTATTAATTTTAACGTTACAAATATTGCTCGCCATAATGGCTTCTAATAAATTGCGATCATTAATATTATTTTATTACTCTGATTAAAAAAAAACACTACTATATTTAAATATTTTTATTTAAAAATAATTGAACTCACTTCGGTTATAGTAGTCCTATCGTTATATATTTTAAAGTTCCTCATGTATACTGGGGTGATTCACTCGAACCTAATACCTTTTCCTTTTACCTAATAATAATAATAATAATAACTCTTTATTGCACACATTATTAGAGAATAAAAAAAAATAAAAATAAAAAAAACAATAGGCGGCCTTATCACTGAGTAGTGATCTCTACCAGGCAACCAACCTTTAGGTAGTAAATCGCGATTTTAGTTGGGGTTAAGGGTGCAAAAAAAACAAAATATAATAATATATACCAGTGAATAATAAAAATATACAAAAAAATATACATAAATACATACATATATATATATATATATATATATATAATCTGTCTCGAAAAAAAATGTTTAAAAGTGTCAATACCTATTAAAAATATCACCTTTTATTTTATTTAAAACGATTTTTTTCCTGTCAACCTGTGTTATTTTAATAAGATAATAAAGTAAGCTTTTCCTCGCCCTTGCGCGTTATTTTCCTCGATTCTGAGCAAAAAAGCCGTGAAACTCAACCGACTTATAACCGAGCTCGGTGTATAATGTAGGTAGTAAGACCACATAAGAAATTCATTGCCAATTTCGCAGTGGCTTACGTTTACTGTGAAACGGACCAATCATAAGGCGGAAATTATTAAAAAGTTGCATATATACTGAAGAAAAATATATACAAATGATACTTTAAGTTTTAAGCAATCTGTTACGCGGAGGTTTTGAGTTTGATTATCGTTTGAAACAAATTATTTGTTATTATTTCTTATAAACAAAAAGAAAAAAATAATTATTATATCTTTATTTTCTTTTATTACTTTTAAAATTTACTTAATTCTATTCCATATCATTCTACCAAAAAAGTTGAAACTTAGCTATTTTGCTTATCTTAAAACGCTGAAAATAATTAATTGCGGAAATTACGTTGAACATGCCAAAAAATAATAATTAATAAATATTATTTACAATCCTCGTTGTCAATGCGCTCCAATACCAATAAAAAATTACGTAAAATTGCCTAAAGAATATGAAGAATAATTGAAGCAACCAAAAACATATTTAAATAAGCTACATTTCATAAACGAAGCTTTCATTACTTATTGACAGAATGTTATAATACCTTTATAATGACGCAGTATTATAATAATAATAATAAATGACCAACTTTGTTTAATAACAAAAGATCTAATAGTAAAATCATATAAAAAAAAATAAGTTTCAATTTGATGATATAAAAACGGCTCTGGCACTTCAAGAATTATATCTATAGATACCTATATATACCTATATATATGTGGCTCAACGGAGAACTCAATAGCATTGTTCCCTCTTGACCTCAAATTCATCCCTTAACCGAGATCTATAGACTAAACGAAACCTCAATATTTATGAATAATTATGATTCAATAAATTTAATTCCGTTTTAATTTATGTAAAATAATGTTTATATACACTAATGCTTGTAGTATTGCACTAGATCAGCCATTCTCAAAGTGTGTTCCGCGGAAGCCTAGGGCTAAAATACTGCAAAAAATACCTACCAAAGGGAGATTATAAGGTTACATCTAAATATTCCAACTAAATATTACATTGCAATATGATTATTCATAAATACATATAAATCAGTTTTTTATAATTATATTAAAGCTTTTTCCTTCGCCAAAAAAGTTTGAGAACCGCTGCACTAGATATATATGCGAAGGTACTTTAACTAATTTAAAATGCTATGACGTAGGTACATTATCATTATTTTTGTATTGCTTCTTTTATTTCAGATATATATTTAAGATAATTCTGCCAATGTCGAGTATTCACGCAGATATAATAATAATAATAATAAAAGCCCAATAAAAAAAAGGTGTGTGTGCGATTCATACACGATAGAAGTGAAACTTCAGTAAATCGAGAAAAGAATGAGATGAATATATATACCAAGGGTAGGATAATTACAGAGTTTATTCGTTTAAAAATGAAAGTATTTTGATTAATTTTAAAAGATATTTTATTTAACATATGTTACATAATTTATTGCTCAAGTTCCATATTTTAATTTTATTTTCTTTTTTTTTTTATACGATTAGTTTTTTAAAATAGAATACGGAAAAAAAAATTTCTCATGTCAAAATAAAAACTCCTACCAATCTTCCTAACTATTTTTGTATGTGCAATAATTGTGGGCCTATCAGTGTCATACTTTTGTTTTCTAAGTCATTACAACAATTTGCCATTGTTCAAATAATTGTATTAATATTGTGTATATTATAGATTACTTATTCATTGTGATTTTAAGTGTAAATACGGTTTGCAGAGTAATAAAAACTCACATTCTTAATTTTAGGATTATTTGTACAAACTTCCGTACAATCACTAGAATTTAATAGAATAACAACCCACGATTATCATCTCCACGAACACTTTCAACATAAACAGAAGAAAAAGATCCTCTGACAACATAATTGTTTAGTATATTTTGAAAAATATCCTTCAATTATTATATTATATTAATTAGTGTAAGTATTTATTAATTATCCAAATTATTTGTGTATTATTTTGTGTTATTTTTTATTATATTATTTATTTTATTTTTCACATCTCCCAAAGGTTAATGCCTAAAGCCATTAAGTTCGCCTTTTGTTATTTTGTCTAATAAACTATTTATTATTATTATTATATTTCTATACTATACAATGAACAGCAAAACATATAAAATAATAATAATAAATACAAGAAATCAAATCTATAAATAAGTACCCCACTTTAATACGTTAAAATCCTTCGGGAAAACACAGACAAGTTTCATAAGAAACGTGTAGGGAAAGTTTTGTGGGAATAAAAGAACGAATACATGAATGATTTTCCGAGATAATACGACTATTTTATGATTGATGTCTCGTATTATGTATGTAGGGTTCGAATCTGACCGTTTACAATTTGCATCTTTATACACATGCATTTTATTTTTACGATCGTTTAAGTAGATTGAAACAATTTGTTGGGATAACGTGTTTGTCCAATTCACACGCTGTAAACGTCAATGTGTTTCTTCTTCATCATTAAGTAATACATCAGGTTCAGACCTCTTAAGCCACCAACAGGACCAATCTGTATCAATATATACATATGTCAGCCGTTCTCAAACTTTTTGACCATTGAACCCTTTTGAAAAGATAAATATTTTACCGAGTCCTAAAATAATAAAAAAACTGGTTTATATTTTTTATCAATAATCATATTGGAATGTAATATTATGTAATATATATGTACCTAGTGTTACTCTTTTAATTAAATTTTAAACTTTATGATGGAATATTTAGTAGGTATTTTTTCCAGTATTTTCGCGAAGCCCCCACAGGGTTCCGTACAGCACACTTTGAGAATGACTGACATATGTATATCGAACAACATAAATTTATTTACACGATATATAATTTTTGAGAACTAAATAAAAAATTTTTTTTTTTGCAATAAATGTTTTTCCATTCAATTTTATACCAATTAGAGTTTTCAGTTTAATAGACATCTGAGTAAATGAAGAACGAATGGACAAATGAATCCGAGTATTTGACAGCAAAAAATGAGTAAAAATCCATTGACACGAGAAAATTTAATAAATCACTAAAGATGATCGATAGCTACCGACATTTTGAATAACCCTACTGCAGGCGTATATGAAGGAAATGACACCAGATTCAAATATGACGTTTTAGTTATCAGGTCAGTCCAAAAGTTCGTGCGCATTTTGGCGAATTTTTTGAATGGTGTTATGCGCACGAACTTTTGGACTGACCTAACATTAATTCTGAGCGTTGAATGAAATTCATTAATCAATTCGTAATTTAAATATTCCATTATAATTATATTATTGTGCCCTAACTGGGTTTCGCATTGAGATCAAATTGTAATAACATACTTAAATAATAACATACGTAATATTATACTTAAAATATGTAATAAAGATTAATTTTGAACACATATTAATTTTGAATTGCAATCGTCTTTACTAATATATAGTCCGAACTAATCGCGAAATCCGACTGTGAATATTAACACTTTAAAGCAATAGTAGAAAATGGTAAATAGAAAAGCAGATTCAATTTAATTTCAAGAGTGACCCTCTCAAGTCACATGCTAAAATTGAATCGAGTTTGAACACCTGTCACAATAGCGCGATAGAAGTACATGCAAACATACTTTCAAATAATTTAATATTGAAAATGTCTAGTGTGATATTTGAAACATGATTTGTTAAAAATAAATCTTTTTTAGCAAACAATACAGTGTCGAGTTCAAATAATGACCCAAATTTTTTGTTCACTACTTTCAAGAGTTACGCCCGTGAATTGACCTAGTCGCGTTTTGGGATTAGCTTGAATATATCCGGGTTTAACGAGGGGCTTTTCTGTCAACCTAAATGAATCTGTTTTTAAATAAAAGAGTGGTAGCCACTGATAGTAATAAACCTAGTACATTGTACAAACTCGACTGTAATCGAAAAAACAATCATCTGGATTATTCTCATAGTTCTTTCTAATAGGGATTACATTAGTATAGAGCAGCCATGCTTAAAGTGTGTTCCGCGAAACCCTAGGGCTAAATACTGCAAAAAATACCTACCAAAGGGAGATTATAAGGTTACATCTAAATATTCCAACTAAATATTACATAATATTACATCGCAATATGATTATTCATAAATACATATAAATTAGTTTTTTATAATTATATTAAGGCTTTTGCCAAAAAAGTTTGAGAACCGCTGGTATAGAGAATTGAGGGCGTTAAGAGACAAGGAAGATCTCCAATGCGATGTACTGTCGAAATCAGAGTTACTAGAAGCAGTCCAATGGAGCCGAGAGCACAAAAGCGAGTATGATAAGTATCATTAGTAATCGATACACACCCATGAATCAATTAAAAGTTGAATTAATACTAGAAGATCAAAAGATTTCACAGTGAATGTATTTCTTCTGGAGAAGCAAATTATTTTATTAAGTTAATCTCAGAGGGAAAAACGCCTGAGGATCCCTTTGCTTTGTGAGCAATTTATTTAATCGTGATCGCTTTTTTGTTGCATAAATTATTCTCGAGTATTATCCTGTTTAAGACGTAGATAGATTGATTTGTTCAATAGAAACATTTCATTTAAATTGTAGTAGATACTGAAAAACAGCGGTATAAAACAGCGGTTCTCAAACTTTTTTGGCAAAGGAAAAAGCCTTAATATAATTATAAAAAACTGATTTATATGTATTTATGAATAATCATGGCTGCCAAACTATTACATAGAAACATATCGAAAACATATATTATATTAAAGAATTAAACAATACTAAAAATTCAAATACTAAAACCAATATTTTATTTGGTTAAAGAAACACTAACTAATGCCTTGTTGAATGGAGGTTGATATTGACTTGGCAACATTTGAACCAGTTTCAAATTCCGAACCAATCCACTAATGGAAGCACAACGACATCTGTAATTACAGCGTGAACTCCGTCCGTCCAGAGTCTATTGAAATGCTCTATTCAACTGGCTACTGCCTTTTAATTTAAATTCTAAAAATACCCAAATAATTAATGAGAAAAAACGACCGTGGCTTTGTAAACAATCACAAGGAGTTTTTGCGCGTTGTTTCAAATTATAGTATTCCAATTACCGTAAATATTTGTATTGTATTTACGCGTTATTCTTAGCACACCAATCTGTTATGCGAAGGTCCTAGTTCGATTCCAAATGTTTATTATTATTATTATATTTGTCCTGGTATAGTACTGAATGTTCTAGAACGGGGTTAGGGTATTGTCGATGACAGGATGACATTGACGACATAGGTTAGTTTTACAATTGGAATTTGAAAGGGAATTGTCAGTTTTAATTTGAATAAGGAATTTGGTCGATTTGTTTTAAAGAAAGCTGACAAAAGACTTGTCAGAGGTCTGATAACGGCAGTTGGGAGTTGTTAGGCAGTTGTTTAAGAGTTATGTAGTTGTTCAGGAGTTATTGAGGAGTTTTTCGGCAGCTGGAAGGCAGTTGCTGTTGAATTGTTGAGTCAATTGAGGTAGTCGTTTCTCGGTAGGCGAGGAGAACAGGTGATTCATCACCTCAGTATGAACTCGGTGATTCGGCAGGCGAAGCAGGCACAGGTCAGGCACAAGGATCCACGGGAACGGATCGTTCGTCGTGAACAGGTATTATAGGTATATATATTATATATTATGCATCTAAGACACGTTTTAGACCACCGTATCATATCAACTTTCCAAAATGACAACACGATGTTGTAAGACTTAAAACGTCGTCGAATTAAAATGATAAAAAAATGTTTTTATTTCAGGTTCGTAAAAGAAAACTTTAGTTAAAATAAAAGTTTCGTAATGGCATAGGCTTTGTTTATAGTCAAAGCCAGGTTACGTGATCAATTAAATTGGTTTCAGCGTTCCGCAATCAGCGGGCTCCAACAATTTGTGATTTTCAATACTACACAATATAATCGAATAAAAGAAAGATTATTTTTGTTTATTTTCGAATCATGAAAGTAATTATTGGATAATTCGATATCAGAAAGTAAAAATAAAGTCATATTTTACTAATTCAAAATATTTTATATTGTCTTATAAGTATATAAATATTCTTCTTCTTCTTTTATTATTAGCCTCAGATATCTATTCAATACAATTCTGCCAATGTCGAGTATTCGGGCACCAGCCCAATAAGAAATTATAAAATTTTAATTCACAAGTAAACCCTCATGTCAAAAAACAACTCCAACAAATATTTTTGTTTTATTTTGCATGATTTTTAATTCGGTTTATTTTTTTGAAATAAATTTTACATTGTAAACAAGTGATCAGACCCGCGTGTTAGACGTTGCCTAGTGTAATGCCTAAAATACTAAATTTGCAATCATTAACCAACATATCGTCGTCATGCGTTTTCGTTTTAAAGTTTTAAGGAAAATTCCACGGTACTGTGGGCTTATCACGAATTTTAGTCTGGCTTTCGAACCGAGTTCGCTTCAAGCGATTTGTATGGAAATTTGAGCAGCGCTACCGCGTGCGGATTTGGAACTACAATATTTTAGATACTTTTTGTTAATTTTCGAACGTCTCGATCTTTCGTTCATTTGATAGATTGTTGGTGCTCGTTAGTCGTTAGTAAAAATTCATGATCCCGATTGCTAACGGATCCGTTTTACTTGTGACAGCTCGATTTGAAAGCCAGACTAAATTCGTGATAAGCTCACTGAAATTGAATTAAGACTTGACTGTTACGTGCTGTTGGTTAATTTGACAAAATAGAACAAACATGCTTGTTGTTAGGAAACGTATTTAATAGAACGGCGGTTGTATTTACATTCATCATTTGCGTACACAATTTGATGACGGAGGATTGCGTAAACATAATAGACATTGTCATGTTTTGAAATTTTAAGTCCCAAATCACGTGCCATTCTGTAAGCTAGCTGACACCAATCCAATTTACTTGCATACCCTACCTTTGGGAATAATCTCCACGGCACGTTTGACCTATCTATAACTACGGAATGAACTACAAAATTTTAGTCATAAAAACGTATTTTCAAAGTTACTTTACATTCTGAATCGATTTGTTAGTTATATGGAAAATTTACGTCAAGTTTTCTGCTCAAGAAATATATATTTTAAAATTTAATTTAGTCATTTATATACAAGAAAACCAGTCAGTTTTTATTATAATTATTTGTCTATTACCTAAACCAATCCTCGTAGCGTAAGAAGACAAAATGATTACCATTTAAATATAATTACCGAACCTTTTAAAATGTATTCTTCTATTACTTTAAGAGACGCTTTTATCACAGAAGAATGGATTATCATGCCTGTTCCTAATTTGCCAGTTACAATAGATACATTGAATTCTTTCATCGTATTTCCTCGCATTTCTGAATGTATGCGTCCTCGATCGTTTTTCAATTTACCTTATCGTTCTTAAGCCAGATTGAGAGCGGGCCAGCGATAGACTCAAGTCTACCCACACTTTTCCCTGTCCAGAATCTCATTTATTGGACCATATTAGTTCTTTATAGCACAGAGGTTCTCAATTCAACTTTGTTTTAACTTTGGTCTTTATTAGTCTGTTCTTCTGTTACTAAGAGAGGTGGGAAAAAAGAGAAGACCGACTACAAAGCGTAACAAAGCTTACATGTCTTGAATACACAACATTTTTTACACGAGCGTAAAAGAACAATCGAAAAAGAAAAACCCTCTACAAAGGAATTTAGGACTCGTACAAAGGAAAAGGTAATGTTAAAAAAAAGATTTAGGGTCTGTTCATACGTGTTACATTATAATTGATAACGTATAATACTAATTACTATTTTAACTCATTCTACTATTAATTGTATTACGATCATCGAAAGATTTTTAAAATAATAATTCAGCTCTAACCAAAATTATTATAATAGGTTTTTTAAATTGTATTTTCGATCCGTTTGCGTATCGTCGCATGTGCGCTGTCGTGCTGTCCTGAATGTTTTTATTGATATTTTAAACATATTATAGACATTTATACAGATGGTTTTAAATATATTACTGTGTGTTACACTTGAAAGTAACTTTTAGAGCTGAGGAAGATTACTCGACCCACACATTTTCATCTAAACAGTTAGTAGACATCTGTGAACAGACCCTAAGAGCAACCAAGTGAAAAATAACACATATGCCACGTGCTGGAGTTCCTCTCTGTCACTCAAAAAGTGAACGCCTATAAATCTCATTCCTTAGGCATCGTATGATACATAGCATTTATTTACAAAACATGTTCTGTTACGAGCCATGAATAATAAATAATACAAAAATATTTTATGAATAAATACTCTTGTATGATTTCAGATTGAGATTTATAAATATTAATATCGGATATATTTTTTTATTGTATTTCATATACATAATAATAATAATAATAATAATAAATGGACGATTTTTGTTTCACGTTTTAAAAAAATATATTTGTGTAATAGACTGGTTTGAGTAAAAAAATCTAGACATAAATTTACTATACTTTTTTTTGCAATAATGTGAGTGTTGTTTAAAAACAACATTGTCCATTTAAGGGTTAAGAGTACGTATTATAATTAATCACATACAACACACGAACTTAGAGTAATATTATCACTAAAAGTAACTTTTTCCAGACAACTTGTTATAGGAGAATTAGGTAACAAAAATTATACCCATGTATTTGCCGTACACATTGATTTTTTTTTTGTTTTTGTTATACTACCCACATGTAGTGTAAAATAGTGTAATTAAATTTTTAAAAAAAGCAAAGTTAACATTATAAAGATTACACTTAGGAAGCAATGCCTTTGTATATGGTAAGGTATAAAATGCGATTCCAGTTCAGATTACAAGTATATAGGTATATATGCCTCGCTATCTGCTATTGCATGGAAAATTTAATTACGTTCAAAATCATACTAAACCTCAGATTCTAAAGGAAAACCCCGTTCTCTCGATTCAAAGAGAATACCGCTAACTTTTGCAAATAGTTACGATTGAAAATCTAAGAAATGCAAGTCTCGAATGCTCTAAATTGAGTTTAGACTTTTCACCTGAAACTAAGAACTGCTATTTAATTATGTGGTGAGAGATTTATTTCATTTATTACTAGAAGAACTATGTCAAAGGAGATGTGAGATTGAACCCACGAACGTGATGCTTATTTTCTTCATAAACAAGATGAAACATATATCTTAAAATCAGTAAACAAGTAAAAGAATTCGAATTTAAATTAGTTATTTAATTTGATCTCAAAGACACGTCATGTTACTGTGAACACTAGTGACTGACTAAATTGCATTAGTCCATTAGGCTAATAAATTGTATAAAACGCCTAAAAGATACGCTTCAATGAATATTGGGCCTTAAAATAAAAAAAAAAAACAGAATGTTATTAAATATGCAGATAGCATAACACTTTAAGCAAGTTTTTAAATGAAAAAAAAGAGCAAGTTTATGTTTAAAACCATAATGTTTTAAGGCCAATCTCGGTTCCTACATTATCCAGTTCATAATTTTCTGCTAACGACCACCGCTAACTAAATTGCTTCATCGTATCTAAAGTATATATACATATAACTAAAATGTATAGCGCGTAACCCAGATATGATAAAACAATGTTTAGTATCATTTTTATTTTTTGTTCATTATGATGGCTTATGTTCGTGGAATATTGAAATATACTATTAATAGAATTCATCGATCGATAAACCGCATGCGGGGACGTTCTTTATACAACGCTTCGTTCCATATTTATTAATACTATTTCACAATACCAATTATATGAGATGCGTTTTTAAAATGTAGAAGACATTATTGTTAGACAACAATTTACAATTTAAAAAAAA
Organism: Tineola bisselliella; assembly: GCA_028551675.1. Classification (NCBI taxonomy): domain Eukaryota; kingdom Metazoa; phylum Arthropoda; class Insecta; order Lepidoptera; family Tineidae; genus Tineola; species Tineola bisselliella. Next base: position 133,483 of record JAPWLS010000155.1, on the reverse strand, counting down.
TTGTTTTTGCATGTTCAAATCAAAATGACAAACTATCAAGAAATAAATTTTAAAACGTGTCTCCCACGTGTCAAATTTCTCCGAAACCTAAACTTTAGAGTACTGTAAACACGAAAGAATAAAGAATTGTTTTCATTGCTCTTCTGTCAAACAGAAACGGTTTGGTAGGCCCTTCATTCCCTAGATACAAATTGGCAATCCAGTGACGCCTCAAGGGTTTTCACCCCTTTTAAGATTAAGAGCCGGTTTTTCAATTTTTACTAAACAAGGATTATATTTGGTATTTATTTTTACTTTTACTCAAATATCTAATTTACCGACACAAACCAAGAGATATACAAAGCTTGCAATAAAATGTTAAAAATCTTATCAATACCAATGTAAATTGATTTTGAAAACAACCAATTCGGAATGTAATTTTAATTGTTACAAACAGTTTGAAATTGCGTGTAATAATGTAAAACGGTGTGCGACAACATTGATATAACAGAAGCAAGTTCCAAAAGACTTCACCGACTTCCCCATTGAGTGAAATTGTATAGCTCAGTGAGTAAGGGCCCTAAGCGAGGATTGTAAGAAGGAAGTAAACAACAAACACAATTTTATTAAAGTGTTTTAACAAAGTATAAAGTTAACAAAATCAATTTTAGACTGTAATCCCAGTTTATGTTGTACTTGTAATACCGGCCTTAAGTATATTAATGGTAGGAACTCTAAAGGCGCGCACACCTGCCTTTATTACTCCCTTAGCTTGATTGATTACTTCACACAACTACGTTAGAAAAAGCGTTAGCCTTTAAATTTAGGCAGATTAATGGTCCGTTTATAAATAAGTAGTCGTATAATCTGTCCTTGCGTAGATCTATTATTATGCACTAATAATAAGCGATTTAAATGATCAATATTAAGTCTCATTTTTTTTAAAGTTTAATTAATTCTTTTGGACCTTAATTTCTTTAAATATTAAATATATGCACATAAGATGCAATAATTCATAGTTTCAAAATTCCATTTGACATTCAATTTAGTAGCTAAAACCGGACGTAGTCACAAACTTTTGCTATTGGACAATCGCCAAACGGCTTTCAATCCAGCTCGCTTAACTTAAATGCATTGAAAAACAAATTTAATTTTATTAATGGATACAAAATAAGAAAACGTCATTTTTGTACACTATAAATGCGGTCAAAGCAATGTGTATGCAGTCATGCCTCGAAACCAATTTCCTGCTGTTAAAATATCAACGACATTGTATAAGAACATAACTCTATTTATATTTTAAAGTCGCTTCATTATGAGAATTAGTAATTAAAATTTTAACATTTAGAAATTATATTTATTTAATTTAGAACACTTTATTAGCGACGAAATAAAACGTCAGATTGAAAATGTTTTAATTTAACACGATAGTAAGCTACATAGTGTATTAAATTAATAATAATAATCCCTTTATTGGTTTAAATAAAAATACTAATACAATTTAACAAATAAGAAACAAATTTAGAGCAATTGGCGATCTTATCACTAAAAGTACTTTTTTCCAGATAACCAATTGTCATAGGAGAAACAGTTTTAGTAAATTAGCGAAATTATATTCGTAGATAATCCATGTATGTGGTTACCTATATTATTGTAAATATAATTGAAATGGTAACTTAACAAATAACAATTGAAGCGATAAAAATCTTAATAAAAAATAAATTATAGTGAAGTTTTTGTAGTAAGACACGAGTATTAGTAAACAATAATGAAATAAATTGAAGCTTTTAAAATTGTGTCTGACAAAAGGCTGTCTTTTCACAATAACGCCAAACGGTCCAATTAGAATAGTTAATTAATAAAGAGAACTGAGGAAGCAACAAAAGTATAATTTTCTTGATTCCTGTTCGTCCCTTTGATGGCTACTTTTTGTGTTCAGAGAATAAAGAAAAAATATACGAAATTAGACGCCATTAGTGGAATAAATGAAATGGACCACGTCTTCGGTGAGTTTCTCTTTGTTTAATTAAAATTTTCTTCAAAATACACGCCTATAAAGTAGATGGATGTACAAACATTGTATTTTTTCTTTCAACGTCTACTTATCCTAAAATAGCCTATACGATGAACATGAAATACAGGGTGGGGCACAAGCACGTCTCACATTTCTCACATGAGATATAAAAAAGACACCCAGTCGGGAACAATAGCAGACGACCAACTGCTATTTTTTGAAATGTGGGAGGTTTAGTGCCCCACCTTGTATAAAGATAATTCAATTTCAACACTAGGTCAAACTGATGATTGCTATTCATAATAAACAAAAGAACCACACACAAACCTGAGTAATACATATTCTCAAGCCGGCTAGCGAAGGTCTATTCCGGACAAATATTTTTAATAATTTTATTTCATGTATTTTAATATACTTCAAGTTTTATTCTTTGTGCAATAAAGAATTTTATTATAGTTATAACTCTTAACATGCATTAAATGATATAGATAAAAAATAATGGATTGGTTTTCAGATAGCGGTATGAAGTTGATAGCAATTATATTGAAATAGATAAATTAGCTCTTTTGAATTCGAGCTTTCTTGGTGATATGTGGTCACCGCTCAATACAGTTAGTTCTGCATAAAAGCAAATCGCTTTGGACTCTGAACACCAGTTCACATGCTTGCCTAAATATTCACAGAATTACAGTCTGTTTGAGCGCGTAATGATACGTCATATATCCGTACATCTGTCAGTTTCAAGTAATATTTATTTACATTGTACATATAAATGAAGGTATATGGCTTTATACAATGTAACGTTAGACTCCTCGAAGTTCCTAGAAATTTGTTTTTACAACTTACGACGTTAACAGGAACAAACAAGCCAGTCTCGCCGCAACTGCTATAAACCCTCCGAAACGTAGGGTTTATTTAATCGAAATAAACGCGTTTATATTATAATGTTAGCGAATAATCTCACAAATTGCTGAATTTAAACAATTGAACGCGATTATTTTAATTCGATATTTCGAAAAGTTAGCAGCTTAATTAAATACATATTGAAAATGTAGTCGTGTATGTTAATTGCGGGTAGTAGCACAAAGTCTAACTCATCGCCACTCGGACAGTACATTGATGAGGGACGCGCAATTCTAATAAAAGCCTTTCCGCTCTACTTAACAATTTTTTTTATTAACTCTTTCAGCGTTCTATTTATATATAGATATATGTTTATACTGATTTCTTATAATGTGGCTGTCACTCACCGTTCTTACTACTTATAATAAAAATAAATAAAAGCATTCCTGAAGACTTCATTCATAAATTCTTGAAGACTGAAAATAAATGATGATTAATACGCAAAACGTCATCAGAGCGAGATATAAAGCGGTTCGAAAACTATCCATCGCGACTGTCAATCGTTATATTATGATTGGCTGTCATTGATGTAGCCAATTGACCGTTTTGACCCGGTTTTATTAGCTGGTTGATTAACTACGTCAATCGCATAACAATTGACAATCGCGATGGATCGTCTACGAACTGGTTTAAATGAGCGTGGTTTATAAATATCAGTGTCTATATAGGTCATTCTCGAGTGTTCTTAACTGTTATGATAGTAATTAATAGAAAAATATACAGTTCACAAATAAAATTAAAAAAGCTTCGGTTTTATTCGCAATTTGCCGTCAAACTTCGGGATTTCATTCACCATATATTCAATTACTATATACGGAATATGAATACGATAGTTTTCTGAAATGCATATCATAAAATTATGAGTAAAGACTCCAGATTAAACCAAAATGCTTCCCAGTTTCTAAAATGCGAGTTTCATTAGTTGATACCCGTTACACGGTTCGAGACCTTAGTAACAGTCCCGAACTAAAATCTAATAGACATATCGATTTTCACTTATGTAAACTACAGAACGCGTCATAGCTTTACATATTTATCTTTATATAGCTTTTCTAAATGCTTATTTCACTTGATTTTTGTTCGCTCGCTATGTTATAGATATACCACAACCACACTGACCAATATTTTAATATAAACCAATCAACTAAATCAATCACAACAACAATGTAAAATGTCATAGAATATTTGGTTTATTTTCGAACTACACGTATCAATTTCCAATACAAACATTTAACCGACTATAACTTTGTCACGTGCAAACACATTCACTTGTTTTTCGGATCAATTCATTTGTTTTATTATTTATTAATTTGTTAGTTTAAAAAGTTTACATCAAGTTTAAGAAATAAGCGTCTAATATTTAGTTCCCTATGATAATATTCCTTTTATCAGCGCTAAAAGCATCCACTCTCAAGCAAGCACTTCTAAACCCCATAAGTGGGTGCCACTTCACGTCTGATAGTTGAAATCTTCGAGAAAAAGCTGCTACTCTTTAAATTTCACTTTCAAATATGAATCACTCCTTTATCGTTTATTTTTTGTTTTAAATACGATTTTTTAATACACAATATGTATATAGAAAATTCGTTATTTAATGCAATAAATAAATATTTACTACAATATTTTTTACAAGCTTTTGTGTTTTTAAAAATTCTTTTAACGTCTAATATCCCGTATGTTGTGGAAAGAAAACTCTATAGTAAGATCAAACTAATCTAACAAGATAATATGTATGTAAAAAAAGAATAGTGATTGGTGATATGAGAGAGGTGACCGAAAATTACCGAAATGCGCCGAAGAGTCTTTAGCAAAACTTACGTGAAATAATATTGCTGATTTTTAGAGATTAAAAATATAATTATCACAATGCAAAATTGAAAAAAACAAAAGAAGACAGATAAGAAGGATGACAGAAGAAATGTCAAAATATCTTCATAATTTATATTGACACTCGCCACAAGTCTATATTTAAGTCAGCAAGGTACAATGCTGCTGTATATTTATCATTTCAAAATAAACAATAAAATCAAAACAAACCATATTATTCATAAGTTTCCTCCTTAAAATCTCAATTGCAATTGCTAATGAATAATTCATACGAAAACGTACCTGAAAATAGAAGAAAAATAATTTAAAATAACTTTTCTTTAGATCTTCAACTGTTTTGACTCACACAAACAACAATTTACAATTCAATGTCGCGGCTGAGTCGATAAACAAAATTCAAAATGGATTCCATAATTATACTAAAGACTTATTTATTTATTAAATGACTCTAGATGTATTGTAAGGTAAATTCTTCTCAGTAACCTATGATCTTAATTCCAAGCAATCTTAATGCCTTGGGCTTATAAATTAATACAAGAGTATTGTTTATAAAATGACCACCGAGATGAAAACACAACCTATAGAAGTGGGATCACATCAGAGAGCTTGTGGACCGACCTTCGCATAGTACCACCCCTCTCTAGGGGACAGCCTCCCTCTGCTGAGAGGGATGAGTGGATGACATACACCGGCTCCATTTGAACAGTATGTGGAGCGTGCTTTAATGCAAACTAAATGTAAAAATGGAATTTTTCTCACTATTACTTATTTTTATATTATCTGCTTGTGTGGAAGTGACCTAGTCGTTTAGAAGTGCATCAAAGGCAGCATTGCATAGGTGACTATAGCCTGAATGCAATGATATATGCAATATTTTTATTTAACATAACTTGATTTCTGTTTACTGTATTGTACAAATCTATAACTTAATTGCAATTTATCTCAAAGTCGGTTTTATAATATGCTATTTGCATTGGCGTACTTTACACAGCATAATATATATACTAGCTGTTGCCCCCGACTTCATTCGCGTAGTAATAAAAGTATAAAGTACAATGAAGTTTAATGATGTTTCATATTTCAACGACGCGACGCCTGCTCTCACGTGACTGTCCGGAGTTATTGTAGTTTTAGTAACCATTTTTTTTCCTGTAATTTATATAGCCTACATTAATCAGTAATAATGTAGCACTCAAATGGTGAAAGAATTTTTGAAATCGGTCCAGTAGTGGAGCCAATTCATTACAAAACTCACAAAAATACAAATCTTTCCTTTTTATAATATTAGTATAGATAACAGCGATAGTCTATAAATAAATAGATATAATAAATATATTTATTTACAAACAACTAGAAAATTTTCATGTGCATAAATATTTAATTGAAATACACGGAGCTTCAAAGTCGGCTTTTATTTTGCATTCCGAGTAAAAGTCCGTGGAGAGAAAATTTCACCGCGTTATAAAAATGTAGAACAAACACAAGTTTTGTTCTATAGTTAACTTTTATTATACATATGTGGCGGTCGATTCTACTAGCCGAGAATGTTTATTTAAGAAGATTTGAGGTTTTGATGTTTAGTCTGTCAGTGTCATCTTTCTTGTTTTCTTCTGGTCTTCCTATTGACACAATGCATTGTGATAATTATATTTTTAATCCATTTTAATCAGCAATATTATTTTAAACAAGTTTCTCCAAGCATATAACCTAATTATATACTTATTGAATTATTTGCATGTCATGATTGTATTACAAAAACAAAAGAAATTTGGCAATATAAAAACAAATATGCGAGATAACTGTTTACACACAATTACGTAACTTTCTTGTTTTTTTCGCACCCATTTCTCGAGTCACTAACAATCACCACTGAATTATGTATGACAGTGCTCCCTCGCCCCTAAAACTGATCACTATTCTCTCGAACATCTTTATTCGAGACTTGCATTTATTATAATAAATATTAACGGGAATTTGTAACAAAAATCAGAATGTGTGTTACATTATAAACAGCGCCATCTAGGAGGAAGTAACTAAACCATAATTTAATGAAATGAATATCTTTTATTAACATAGGCACTAAAGGTGTGCTAGCTCATCGTTAGACTCTATCATGACTTCGGAAAGGCGTATGACGAGAAGAAGACCACAAGAAACTCGGTAATCATAGACTGTACATATAATAATTAACAAAAAACTGTATTTTTAATTCAGAAATAAAAGTAAATAACAATTAATAAATCACATAATTCACAAGAATTAAAATTACATCAGATCCACGGTGCAACCACACAGGTACCAGTCAAATTATCAATTTATTTATTTAATAAATTTATTACTAAAGCATTGCTGACTATATTAATTGCTTGTGTAAATAAGAGAGTGATATAGAAGTAATGTATAGTAAATTTTTTTTTTATTTATTTATTTATTTTTAGTAAATGGGCTCCAATAGAACGCTTTTACTCGTCAATACATATATAAAAATAAATGAAATTAATTTAATAATTATCAATTTGATTTAGCTGCTGTATACTGGCATTGTCCACTTACATACTAATGTCATAATATAATAAATCTACTATGACGTAGTAGACTAGCTGCTGTATAGGGGCATTGTCATCCTATTGTATACCTAAGGGTAAACATAAAATGACAGATTATGTCCAAGCTTTTTTATCAGTAAGATATTCATCTAACATTCAAATTCAAATCAAATCCATTGTGTGTTCGGTCGCCCTCTAAAAGTAATAGACGATGAATTGTTTGCGGTTTGCCTGGCGCCTCAGCTTGACTCGTAGCAAATAACTAGCAAATAAAAGCAGTTTAAATTGAAAACGTTAAATTTACATTTGAGTTTTTATTGAACATTCTATTTAATTTAGGTTTTGATTTGCTTTTGACGTAACAATGAATTTATAAATTACTTATGTGTCAGTTGCCATTTTTTTTAAGTTAACGGTGCTAGTTGATGATCTTAACTGTTCAGAGTTTTGACAGTACAAGCTAAAAGTTTCTAACGATGTAGTAGTTTGTTAGTTTTGGATTTTCAGTATGACTTCGCACATTATATGTTTAATAATATAATATTATAAAATAGATTTTTTTTTATTGATAGCTTAGCATATGACTACACTCCGCCTGATGTTAAGCTAGAGTGCAGTCCATGAGTGGAGACAACTGTTACCACAGACAGATGTCCGCACGCAACAGTCGACTCCATTATGCCGGCTTGAGGAGACGAATGAGCTCCGTCCAAATTGACAGGGCACACTCCTCTCGTATTTTATTTATTTATTTTATTTTACTACCCCATTGACATATCACAGTACAAATCAATTACAATAATAATAGTAGTACAAAGCAAAATAATTTGAGTGAAAACAATGTATTATTTTATTGTTTAAAATTTTAATTAATTCATAATTCTGGCATTGTCTATCGGTGACCGACAGATGGCGCTAATTCATTCTATATCTCACAATATTATTTGCAACAATGCTACAAATATTAGGATATCTATCTAAAGGAAGATATTTATTACATATTCCCAGAGCATAGTAATTTCGTCTTCGAACAGTAGTGCTACTTTGAAGTATAGCTGTGGAGGTGACATTGTATCATCGAATAAGAGGGTATTATAAAAATTAGAAATATCTGTAACACTAGAACTACTAACCGGTCAATATGACCGGTTTCAAAAATTCTTCACAAGACTTTTATATACAACCCTACTCGTTATTTTTTGTAAACGATTCTATTATTTACAATTCTACAATCAATTTATTGAATTATATTTAATACTTTGCACGCACAAGTCATCCGGTCATATTGACCGGTTGGTAAAAATAGGTCATATTGACTGGCTCGTAGTTCTAGTGTTAACATTATAAGAACTAAATTATATATGAAATGTCAAGTCAGAGTAATAAAGTTTGCCGAGTAGTTAACAAGTCTCTGCCGCCTTTATTAACTTTTTAATAAAACTAGAAATCCTTTCTTGGAATGAAGAAAACTCATCCGTCGGGCTTCACTGTTGCGCTGCCTCCGATATCATAAAGTTTAATGAACAAAACTATTTTCATATAAGCCTTAGAGTTGAGATATTTAAATACATAAGTAACGTGTTTATTAATGAACCTGGATGCGTGTATAATAAAAAATTATATTTTATTACCATTAAGTTTAGAATACGTTTATAAAGAGACATGTCTATAACTATTTTAAGTGTATTAATATTATTCAGAATCGATTGTATAATAAAATATAATAAAAAATCAGTGAAAAAACAATTGAAATTTAAAATATCAAACCAAAAATATTCGCAAATAGTATTATACCAAAAAAAAATTAACGTTTCAAAAGCCAACCTCAAAAGAAAACAAACAAACTTATATAGTAGTTATAAATTCGTTAAAAATAAAATTTTGGTAAAACAAAATACAATAAGCTAATTTTAAGAGATTTTAAAAAAAAACTAGTTTTGTTCGTAAATAAACCAAAACAGCACACGATATTGAAAAAAAGCAACACACATAAATATCTAAAATTAACTTTTGATTCTAAACCGAGAAAACCACATCATCACTAACCATTGTGTACTGATAAAAAGAATTTAAAAAAAAGAATAAACACCTCAAGTAAATAACACACGAAGTTAAAAATCGTATTCGTTTAATAAACAATATGTCTTTCGCAAATAAAATATATTATAGTACGCTCACCTTATATTTATTTCACGCTTTCGTAAATTTTATATAAATGTCTTCACAATGAGTTAAATATAATAGAGAAGACACTAGTAACAAAATTGTTGCTCTAGAAAGAATGGTCCTCATTTATACACATAAAATATTTGTAAATACCTACATGTTGCATTTTGTTTAATTCTCAAAATTATATGTAGAACCTATTCTATTTGGATAATTTACTGGCAGAGATTTCGTTACACATGTCTTCTCTAGTATCTTTAGCTGTAAGTATAAAAATGAATTATTTTTAGAACGGAAATCCGTCCCGTTTCCGCTAATTTCAAATCGCGATGACGACGCACGCGCAAAGGTTGAGCGTATATTATTCATATTCTATAATTACCCTCATAAATAAGATATTTATCCTGTATTAATCTTTAGGAGCATTTCTCAGTTTTATACATTACAAAGCCATCGTACACGTGGTCTAACCTCAAACCAAATTAAGAATTAGATCACTGGACTTCAGTGATGTATTTATTTCAAATTAAAGGCACAAAGTCGAGAAACATTTTCCCCAATTATATTTAGATAAATACATTAGCTTTAACATCAGACTGGGTTCGGTCATATTTCAGACTAGTCATAAAAAAGTGTTAAATTTGTATTTTTTCAGCTAAAAGTTAATAAGTGGACGAAAACACTAAGCATTTAAAGTAAATAATAATTCTTGTATGACTTTTAAAACAGTTTGTTATATTAAAGATTCTTATGAAATCCTAAAGAAATAAAAGTTATTTTTTCTAGTAAGCCTATAGATAAAAGTGTGGGCGTGACGATTTCCATCTCATTTCCAAGGAAGCCATTAGAAATGCCACACAAGAATACTAAAAGAGACTATAAACGATTTATCACTGTGTCCTCGGAATTTTAAAGACTTGTGGGAACACGAACGCTATAACGTCACATTTTGATAACTCAGTTGCATTCAGCTATCAAACTAATGTTACTATTTTTTAATGGATAAGCACTAAGTTTTTAAAGGAAACTATTTAAAATTATTTTGCTTATAATTCCCGCTACAACATTCAATAACTTGTCTCAACGCGTTTCGCCACTTCACGTGGCATCATCAGGATACGTGCGGTCGCTTCGGCTTCGCTTCGTCGGAACTAAGGTCTTAAAAATTAAAGAAGATTTCTTCTCATCTCAGATCAGATCTCAATAATGTAATGGTTTTAAAACGTTTTATTTCCATAAATAAATTATTTGAGAACACTTGGTGAACTCTCGATGTTTTTAAATGACAAAAATAAGATATCGATGATAATGTTATATACATGACATTCAAATATAAAAATAATAATTTTAACAGTATTCTACATCAGGAAGTACATAACTAACAAAGCTAGTGAAATTCCCCTTCATTCGTTCTGCTTCTAGAACCCTACTCCATAAATAGATAAAACGTATTTCTGTAATTAATTGCATGACAACTATTATTGATGATTTTAGAGAAAGAACTATTGATAAAAAAATTAGCAACACAAATTGCCTTTTGCAATTGTTTAACCTAACACACCAGTGACCAGTTTACAGACCATAAACACGAGCCAAGATTGTTGTCATCAAACGCATTGCTGTCACGTCCTGTCGTGACCTTCGCCCTTTTTGGATAAACAACCTAAAGGAGACCACATTTTCCTTGTCTTCAAGGGCTCAGGGTCTCTACTCTATTCGTCCTATTCAATTTAACCGTTTTCTTTTTTCAGTTAAGACTATAACAGTAACAACAATAAAACAGAGAGTCTAAATTTAAAAAAAATTACAATCTCTCGCGGATTTTAGAAATTTAAACCATGGTGTACAACACTCGATCGAAAACTAAACGTCGCAACACCAATTATATATTTTGGGATGAATTGGCAACGTGTAAATGAAATAAATCACTAGTTAGACAACAATAAAATTCAGGAAGAGGAAAAAACAAATCCGCTGCGATATCTCTGGATGCAGAAAGCGTGAGTTTCATCTCAACAAATTAATGGCCTGTTGTTTACCAAATTTCCCAGTGGATTTATCATGATTATATTTAAAATATTTTGTTTTTCATTAATTTGTTTCATAAAGATATTTTGACAATTTAATTATCTTAAAGATTTAGAACTCCAACAGAACAGAACTTATGCAGGCCTGAAGATATTAATTTTTTGACAATTACTACCTGATTCAGATAGCCTCTATTGAACCGAGCCTTGTTGAAATTCGATGAATGTTTTAGTTAAGGACTCAAAAAGAATTTTAAAAAATTCACTTAATTGAGATAACAATAACTATAAATAAACATATCGTACGTAGCATATTGACAACACCATCACAAGGCACTCAAACCCGTTATATGTTTTTTTAATTCATATTTAAATTTAATAATATTTCTAATATTAGTTATGTTAGATGGTAATGCGTTATAGAACTGTGCCCCTTCCACCATAACACTTCTTTTTCCGTAGCTAGTTCTAGCCCCTAGGATTTTTATCTGATCTTTACTCCGTGTGTTGAATTTATGTGTTTTTTTGTTAAATTTAATTTTTGTACTAATTTGATTGAGTATGACTTTTTTTATAAGTTTCATTATTTAGTTGAGTTTTAAACGTCAATACTTCAGTGATAAAACCAATTTAAAAAAATTATATATTATAATATTATTAATTCCGAATTCTTATTTTATTGGATCCCGTAACATTTGGTAATTTATTTTCCGCGTCACAAATTAATTCGTTCAAAAATTTAATTTGCATGTTAATTACGTCGGCATTAATTTGTTAACAAACCAATATACGCTGTGAACACTCGACAACAAATTCATAACACGTTCAATAATTTGGTGTAATTTTAATATTAACTGCAAACTATACAAAAACTACATTTACAAAATTCACTTATATGAGAAATAAATAAATAAACAAAAGGTTATCATTAGAGATGTGCCGATTATGACTTTGGCCGACTAGCCGACTAGCCGATTAGTCGGTTGTAAATAAGCCGACTACGGTTTAGGGGATTCCCGTGACGCTTCGTTTACAGCTGATTCGCTGCAACTTCAGTCACTACTGACATGTGGACAAATATAAATAACAAAAAAAGTTTTTTTAGTTTTACAGCTCACTAGTTTGACGATAGTTTCAAATATCATCACGCAGTATTGCAATATATGTCATTAAATATTATGTTGATTTGTTTTTTAATTAAGATACTAATTTTGTTTGATAAATGTCATCAATATGTTTTCTTTACAAGGAAGTAACACATACATTTTATTGAGAAATAAACACAAAGTAAGAAGCCGGATAGTCGGCACTTTCTACCGATTAGTCGCCGACTAGTCGCCGACTACGATAGTGACCGGATAGTCGGCTTTACCGACTAGTGGCCGACTAGTCGGAACATCTCTAGTTATCATAGATCAATATATTATTTACTTTATCAAATCGCTTTGTAATTATTATTAATGGTTCAATACACAATCGAGCCCCTTTCGCTAGTACACTTTCCTATCGTAATCAGTTCTAGCTGTAGAGTTGCTATCTGTTTATAACTATGCTTTCTTATTAAAAAACAAATACATAGGTAAAATATATAGCGTACAACGCGTGACATGTAAGGCACGTGCGCGTTATGATGTACAAAAATCTATGAAGACGTTCACATAATAATATACGTGCCATTGCGTGCATCTGTTTGCTTCGTATACATTACAGATGACATCGTACGCGTGTAAATCTAATAAGAACATTACAGTGTAATCTGACTAACATAAAACTTTCACGATGTTACAGAACATGAATTGTAAAGGAGTTTTAAAGAGACGAACGTTGGACGAGCTCATAAAATGTGCAAATACGATGAGGTCCACAATCTGTGGAGAATATCAGCTTTATCTCAAGATTGCTAGTAGGGTTGTGCCACCGATTATGTGCATCTCAAACTTTTTTATAATTTAACAACTCGACCATTTTATAAAAATCTTTAATTTTGTTGACAATTCAATGACAAGTCAATATTTAAACTTAATATGAAATTTTACTATTTTTAACGTATTTTGATTAAATCATAAATTATTCGATAGTCGGAAATGGTTATCGTTTAAGACGATTGATTTAACCTTCCGTGAACCACGTGGGGTTTAATAAACCCTAGCCAAACAAAAATCGCTGTATCTTTTTCATCAATCAATTGCGATGTTGCTAAACCGCATAGTAACTTATCCTATAATAGTCCAGAAATAATAATACATATATACAATATAAAAAAGATACTACTTATAAAAATATGGAACGATGATGGGGTCCAGGAAACCCCGCATAGTGCACGACGTAACTTCTATCCACATGGTTTACGGAGGGTTAAACGGATATCAGGAGATTTGACCAAAATTACAGCACAGATATTTGTTTACGTAATTTCTCTATGTGAAAACGATAGACGCACACACACGAGCGCATGTCAGTACGTGATAGCTTTCATAGAATTTCATAAATTACAAAGTGCACGGCGTATATGAGTAAAATCGCGCAGTGTTCGCTTTTTGTTTACCCTCCCCATTAAGTATGTTTAGAATTGAAAATGGAAAAGTTAATTTGCTCAAACTTCGGGTGTTTTACCCAAAGCCACTTGCGGTCTACTTAAATTCTCATTTTGAATTCAATCACTTTATTTCAACTGTTCTAAAATTGTTTTTATTTATTATGTGTTTATAGTGAAACGAAAATCTTAATGGATATTAACACTAGATTGCCCGAAGAAGTCATTTTGACTGCTTTTTGATTTCAATTAGAAAAACAACTATGTACCTATATAATGACAGAATTTTGTGACTTTTTGTACGACATGTAAATGCGGTTATTGATAATAGTAGTTACCTCCCCCTCCTTCATTTCCGGTATATACATATGTGTTATACCTAGATATAGGTACATATATGCTAAAGTTTAGTCTTTCTAGTGTTAATGAAGTGTTGATTTATTAAAATGTTATAATTTATATAGTTACTATGTTATTTATATAGATATAATAATGATCTGACGTTATTACGAGTAACTAATTAAAAAGGCTTTATGCGGCTTACTATCGCGTTTATTTTAATCAAGTTAATCCGCTTTGCAACAGTCGTAGTCATGATGAGGGATCCTATATTACCTAGTTTTATTATTAATTAATTTTAAACATGATTCTAATAGCAAAATTATGTGCTATAAGTACCTACTTAAATGTTTTAAGCACAAATTCTGTTTTGCTGAAATTTCAATTCGATGTATTCTTTTTTTGTCTTTGTAAATCTTATTGCGGTTATTTTCCACGTGTTTCAAGATTGTGCGAGTCAGTCGAGGGTTACATGAGACTTATCCCGAATTTCTATAAAGATTTTTTTATTGTACATAAAATTGTAAATGATAATAATATATATATTACCTTAGCGTGTTGTAAAATTATCATTTTATATTATTAATATCATATTATATTCTTAAGTCAATATTTATTTAATGGAAGATTAGTTTGCGTTTTGAATTTGAGATTATTTATTCATAGTCATGAGCAACCCTATCTCTTTTACTCTTATGTAAAAATATACAAGTTAGAAGTAGAGCGAGATAGAAAAAGTTGATTTTTTTCTTAGCAGAGTTGTAGGTAATTTATACTTGTCAGTACACAGCGGTGAAGTTAAAAATGTTCCAATCATCATATCGGTAAAATAATGTAATTTAATTTTGTATTCCACGAATGAACATGCAGATAAGTTTATTGAGCATCACGAACGTGTTGGAGAAGCGGATGTGGAGAGATGCGGTTTGTGGTGTTCAACCGCTGTCTACCCATACTAAACACGCAATGTTTGCAATTAGACCCATTGTATTTTCTACGTAACATATGTTGCCTTTAAGGTGTCTCTAGTGGGATAATTAACGCGCATTGGTCGTTACAAAATTTGCAATGTTATTTAAAAAAAGAACTATATTTTAGTAATAATACGTTAATCTCCAATAACCGGCATAATAGCAACTTGTACATGCAGCGGTAATTTAGACTCTAACTTACCATCAGATACCTGTCTACTATAAAAAAAAGAAACTGCTTTGCTGGCAGGGGCAAGTGTCCGCCATACACATTGTTAGACCTCTCTTTTCTATACTCCTAGTATAACACTTTCAAAGTAATCCTGAAATGTGAGTGGACGTCACTTTATTTGTGTTACACTTGGATAATCAAGTCTGAGAGTATATTTGACTTGTCCTTGGCCTGATAACGATAATAGTAAGTAAGTAAGTAAGTAAGTAGTAGTAGTAGAAAGCGTTAGGTTAGGAATTGCGGACAACAAAACCCACATGAAACATTGTAACAGGACTTCAAAGGCAATTTAACTGATAATAAGATAAAACCTTTAGTGCGCAGATTATCATTGGCTCACGGAAATAGGTCGAAAGAACGGATATTGCTCTCGTGAACATCGTGCCCACTGACTTTCCGGGAATATTGCCACTTCTATTGCGTCTGATCACATAACTGATTTAAAAGACTAAAAATGGTGGGTAAAATAGAACGCGATAATAAACCACCAACACTCTAAATTAGTCCAATATTCACGAATTCTATAATTTAAAACACTTTAGGCGGCTTAATATTTGTATAATAATAAATACTTTATTGCTTTAAAAATAATAACAATGCTAATACAAATTAATAAATAAGAAACAAATTTAGAGCAATTGGTGATTTTATCTCTAAAAGTAATTTCTTCCAGATAACCAATTGTCATAGAAGAAGCAGTGTTAGTATCGGGCAATGCAATTTGATAACTAAAATATATAAATATAAGTGAACTAAATACATCATTGTATACCATATACCATAGAGCTGTGTCCAGCGCGGATATTGCTTATATGGAGGTCTAAATGCTTTCAGAACGTCTGATTAATCAAAATAATCATGAAAAATTGTTATATATAATAAATAAAAAAATATATTATTATTAATAAAACAATGAAAATGATCATACATTCATTTTTATTTTTTTGCTTATATATTTCAAGTAGGTACGTGGGTTCATGTAATATGTTTATAAAAACGCGATTTTTTTTCTAACAAAGCCGTATTACATATTTATAAATAAATAAAATTACAGAAAAAAATGTAATATTTCTAATGGTACGCTATCGTTACGCGTTGTTGAAATCCCTTAGAAAAAATCTCGATCCAGCTCTTAAATTCTGTAATATTACTTGAGTCAACGCCCTCTTCCTTAAGTGGATTTAATAAATCAAATACTAGACAGTTTTTAATATAATAAAAATACAAAAATGAACACTTTGAGCATTTTTATATTGTAAAATTATAAATGATTTTATTTATACAATTTTCCTATTATTCTTGACTATAAATATTAATAAAAAAAATTACAATTTGGAAATTAAAATATGTCTAGTCAAAATTATAAAAGTTAATGCCAAAGTCTCAATTTAAAGTTTGAATTCATAAGAAAAAAAAGCTTAAAAGATACATTGTAACAACGTGCAACTCACCCAGACATTCGTGGTTAAGAACCTTGACATCTTTCGTGTGTTTCAGAGAGCTTCATACGTTTTAATTGTTAATAATTTTAATAATGCTCTTTAATAAATGAATATAATATTGGCATTTTCTCTAATTATAATTTAAGTAAATTGTATTTTAATTATACTTGTACTACGCGTTACTTTCTATGATATGAAAATAAAAGTTGTTAAATTTACACTCATTAAATCATATTAAATATACAATCGTAATGAAGACATCTTGCGAGAACAAAACTCAAGGTTGAATTCTTTGAGATTCCATAAAATGGCCGTAACAGCTTGTCAGATCATTAAGACGTGTCTCGACTCATTTCACAATCTGTAGCTCTCATCTCTGTCACCGAAGACACTTACCGGTTAGAGGAGCTATCAGCGTGATGCCTCACTTCACAAACACAATCACAAACCACTATCAGCGAGTCAAACTATAGACAGGGTATTTGAGCTGTTTGCCTTGTGCACTAACGTATAAAATTAGATTCGGCGAGTGTGCGGGCGAGACGTGCGCCCTCCCAGCATCCGTGGCTGACTGCCGGAGTTCTGGCGGCCGACGGCGACATACCGGCGCCTCAAACGCCGCCCGCCCCTCGCCTTATCACACGAATAAAATTTATTTAATGGATAATCGCTTGCCGATGGGTTATCTATTGAAATTTTCTTTTTACTGTCAAATGTTTAGCTTAAACCTGTTTGATTTTTGACCTTTTGAGTAGAGGTATGTATTTTTCATATTAATATATTACCACCTTCATTGTATATTAAAAAGTAAAGATTGTGCTATATTTTTAGTTTTAAATTCATATTAGTTTTCTAGATAATTCTTTGACTGTATAGGTATAGTTTGCTTTTATGGGTTGGGATCCGGAACATTGTAATCATTAGAGACAGATCAGAGATCTAAAACACGCTGAGCGAGCGAGTGAGGGCGGCGAACCGTACAGCTGCTCACTCGCTCAGCGTTTTATTTGTCAATTTTATCGACCTACATTATGTTGTAAACAAAAATAATAAAATAATAATTACTATATTACATATATGTATAAATACAAGATGGGGCACGGGAACTTCCCACATTTCAAAATTTCTAAAAAAAATATTTACCAGTTAATTTACATTTACAGTTAGTGTAGATCCTGTTACCCTAAATTTGCATACCCAAGACAAAATTGTTTTCTGGTCGGGAATACTAGCAGACGACGACACTGAGATTTTTTGAAATGTGGGAGTTTCCCGTGCCCCATCTTGTATAATGTTTGTTTTTCACTATAATTACTATAAATATATAAAAGTTTAAAAATATATATATCTATGTGTGTGTGTGTGTCTATAACCTGTGAAATTTCAAGCTGAACAAGATCACACAGAATCGAGTCACAAATATATTTTCGCGTTCACTTTACCTCTCGGGAGAAATCTCTACTTTTCAATCTTATACATTTTCTATAAAAGTATTAGAGTTCCTTTTACAACAACGAAACAACGCACTGGGTTGAAGTATATTCCATGAAATATTTTCTGAGAATTTGCGGGAATATTTTATCAATATAAAACGAGGTTTTCGATTATGGTCTATGTATTGAAAAATCACTAAATGAGTACATATACCTATATTTTTAAAAATATTTTACACTAATAAAAGTATATACGTTTAGCTTATACATAAAAAAATGCCTGCAAAGGGTTTTCCTTTCTTATAAAGGTCATAATATTGAAATTGTGTCAACGCAGAATGTGCCCTATAGGTATATATAGTAAACTCGTAGACATGAGAGATTAAATGCCCAATTGTCAGTTTTGATTAGGTAACTGTACTAACATAATATTGTACAGGCTATGATTGGCGAGTTTCTTGTGATTTCCTTTCGTCAAATGCCTTTCCGAAATCTTGTAGATTTTGACTATGCGCAAGATCCTAAAGGTCTACGCGAAATATGGGTTATTGATTTTGATTTGTTCTACTAATATTTTATTATTATACGCCATTCAGAGGCTGTTATGAATTAAAGTTAAGGATAATTTGTAATCACTATTAATTGGAAAAGAAAAAACAAATGACAAACTTTTGTTAATTATCCATTGATTAGATTTATTTTGACAGACAAGATCACAATTGCCAAGTTTATTTAAAACAGTTTTCCGCATCTATTGTTTGAGTTTCACGTGTTTCTGTTCATTTTATTACAATTTTACGTTGTAGTAATAAAAACAAGTATTAACCTCTGCGACCATGTGTATAATAAATATAATATTAGGAACTCTTTTTATTATTGCATATGATACCAACAGTCGATCCGCGACATTATACAGTAATGCCCCGCTTTACGCGAGGGATACGTTCCGGAAAAAACTGAAATTCCTGCGACCATAGAGAAGTTGATGACTACATTATATTTATACGCACTCTTTCGCGTAATGCGGGGCAATTGAACGCGAAATTTGAATTTCACGTTATAGTGAAACCGCGCATAACGGGGTCGCGTAAAGCGGGGTATTACTGTACATAAATATACTAATACAGTGGTACCTCGACATAAGAGTTTAACTGGTTCCGTAACCTTGCTCGTATCTCAAAGCACCGTATGCTGCTGCGAATGTAGATCAGGGCGCATGTTGGGGTCGTTCCTCGTATCTCAAATCTTGCTCGCATCTCAAAGCATAATATCGCTCGTTCGGTGGCTCGTATCACAAAACACTCGTATATCGAGGTACCACTTGTTTTAGTGTCAGTCACAAGAGTTGAGGTATTGGATATTATTTATTCGCCCGTAAAAATTTAACTATTTATTACTTTACAAATATGATTTAGTTCAGGGTATTATAATATTTGATCTCATTCTAATTATTTAGAAAGTACATGTTCTCCTTATGTAGTAAACAATTTACATGTAGCAAGTAGATACTTAGGGCGTAACAAATAAATCAACTTGGAATTTATAATTACTTTCTAATACACTTCAAAATTACTAATAATATTTAAAAGCTATTTCCTCGCTTAAGGCTTTAATAACAAAGCACGTGGCGTTTATTATAGCTTATTTATGTGATAAGATTATAATCATAAAAGACGTAAACGCTAACATTTACAATCAATAAAAAAACAGGTAATAAAGAGAAATGGTAAAAAAGGTTATTTAAAAAATAATTAATATATAACGTAAATTATAATTTTAAATTAATTCCCGGCATTAATTTAAAATTTACCATTTACTAATGAGTTTTTACTATATTTATTTTTTGGAAACCAATGGACTATATTTTTTCTCTCGAAAAATTTTGTCAAAGGGGCCAAAATGACCCCTTAGCAAATGTGTGACGAAAATATCTGTGACGCAAAGACTAATTACGTACTATAAAGAAGCAAAAAATCTTGTCTCAGAGGAAAATAAATTTGAATAAAGTAATGCTATTGCATAAATTGTTATTCGCAAATGGCTTTGTATAGAGGTTCTATGTTTGCTAATGTAGAATATGTCAACTCAAAGGCTATATTGTTTTAGACGAGGACTAAACGGAGAATGCAGTTAGGATTTTATACTAAGCTTTTAGTGCGCTATATTACACTGTACAGTAATATATTATCAGCGCTAAGATAGTTGAACTTTAGAATTTTTTTAATTGCAAAATGTTAGTCAGTTAATTTCACCTAAACAAAGTTTAAACTAGTTTTCAACCACTGGTATTGCTCTAAATATTACATATGTATTACAACACAAAACTTCAAACAAATCATGACTTTTATTAATCAACAATTTTCCCATAGAGGTCGCTTACTGTCATCTTGAAAAACTATAGATTACTGAAGCCCAAGTTGCAAGGGCAACGATCCCTCTGACGTGTTACATACTATGTAACTTAAATAACAATTTTCATTTAACATAACTCTTTTGATTTCAAGAAGCATGCCTTATATCTTTATCTAAAACAGCGGTTCTCAAACTTTTTTGGCGAAGGAAAAAGCCTTAATATAATTATAAAAAATGTATTTATGAATAATCATATTGCAATGTAATATTACGTAATATTTAGTTGGAATATTTAGATGTAACCTTATAATCTCCCTTTGGTAGGTATTTTTTGCAGTATTTTAGCCCTAGGTTTCCGCGGAACACACTTTGAGAATGGCTGATCTAAAATATATTTGTTGAAATTACATTGTATTTTTTAGATACAATGTTGGTTTTACACAACAATAAAATTAAACATTTAGTGAAGAAAATTTATCTTCTGAGGTATTATCCTGAAACCCAATTAAATGAAACTTTTTGCGTTTTACGTAGATTGTTGATCGTATTTACATAATCCAGGTTTACCCGAATGTCCCTTATAAAAAATCCTCCTACGCAACCTTTTTCTTCTACATAACTTAGGCCTTATTGATTTCGTATGAATGTAAAATAAAGCTCGTAAATAAATGCGACCGTGTTTGACTGCTATGCGAATATAAAACTACGTCAACGTAGATATATGACTTACGCCATTGACTTAAATATAATAGAAAAGACATGTTTATTTATTTATTAAGCCTACCTACAAAATTATATTAAAACATGATAGAAAGGACCTATTATAAACAAAATGAAATTTTAATTATAGGATAAAACAGCATGTTTAAGATAATTGAAGACTATGTTAAGTTTTAAAAATGTATGAAAATAATAGTTGGGTTGGATTGGAATAAAATAATAATAATAAATACTGTCAATGGGCGGTTCAGTCTAAAGTAGTTATTTTTATTGTACAGGCAGCCCTCGCTTTTACGTCATGTTTGGTACCAGAGAATAATGACGCAAAACGAAACGACGTAAAACGAGGACTGCCTGTATGTAAATTTTCTATCACTACAAAGAATAATACATAAATAATACAATTTTTATTGATAAAAAATTAACTTTAATTATCCTGTAAAAGCTTGGTTGTAGAATGCAGGATCAGATTGTTTCAGAAGCCACCATCTCAATGTTGAAACGTTGATAATTTTATATAAAGTTTAAATTGAAGACGCAAATAACTTTTAAAGTGGGACAAAAGAGAAGGTCGTCGCTTTGATCGCGTCGCGGCTCGTTTGCGGCGAATCCTCTCAATTTTTGATATCTGTACGCAGATTCTTCCGACAATGCTACCCACTTTGATGAAAGATCGCGTTCATTTTCACTAGATAATAATACCGCTTGCAAACTTCGACAAAATGAATAAACCGTGGCGATTTGCGGTCCTTTGGAACACTTAAATCTTCTAACCTTATTCGTTTAACTTAAAAAAAGAGAAAAACTTTCTGCAAGGAAATAAATCACATCAAAGCCGCGAGTTTGTAAATGTCATTTGTAAGAAAAACTATGCCTCATTTAGGGAAGCAAATATAAAAAACAACAATAACAAAAAACAACGCTTCTCAAACTTTCTCAAGGTTTTTGATATAGCAACCCCTAAATTGGATTTTAAAGTACATAAAGTTTCTTTCTTTTTAATGAGGTGTCTGTTTCCGTTTTTAATTTACACCCGAGATAAAAAAACTTCATAAAATATCTTTTTTTTTTAATTTAGTTAAGTCCTATCGTTCAAAAAGCGGCCAATAAAGTTTCATGGACATGGACATTAGGACATATACATGTATTTTATATACATATATGTTATAATTTAACATTTATTGTAACCACTGTACAATCTGATTTATAAATTGTTATTTACTTTTTTTCTGAGTTAAAATTCAGTTTTTTTTATTATTATTATTTTATGTACAGGCTATGATTGACGAGTTTCTTGTGATATTCTTCTCGCCATACGCCTTTCCGAAGTCACGATAGAGCCTAATGATGAGCAAGTGCACGCCTTTAGTGCCTATGCTAATAAACGATAAACGATTTCATCTCATTTCATGCTAACGCCAATAAAGAATGTAATTAATCGACCAGATATAGGCCAATCGACCCGTAGTATTTTAGCTGTAACAGACAAAGCACAGCCGTAACGTACTATAATCCCAAATTGTAATTAACTGGTTGGATTCTCATTGTAAACAGTAATTGACTCACCAATTGACTCATTATTAAGCATTAGGGTGTACATTGATTGATCCCTTTAAATATTAATTTTCATTAATCGTGAAATCACATTTGTCCTTTACAACCATGCGCGACAGTGTATAAAACCTCGAGTATGGTTCATCAATTATTGATATTAAATCGAATTCAAAATCTGGGTAATCACGTTAAATGTGGCATGAAATATGAATACGCGTACTTTATGTTTTTGTTCTATTATCGCTGTATTAAAAATTTATACACTATGTAAGTATGCATTGTATTGTAGTAATGCATAAATAAAAGTGGAAACCCGTGAATATTGGGTTTTATTTGACATTATAGACATTATACATAGCATTGACAATACAGACACTAATGACATTGAGAGTTTTAAAAATGAATAAGCACAGATTAACACAGTAATGTAACATTCAAACAAAACAAAAGAGAAAACTATCAAATGGATGTTGCTACGTTTTCTTCTTCTTTTATACCTCAGTTGTCTAATGAAGGCAATTATGCCAATGTCAAGTATTCGGGTAACAGTCAATAAGAAATTAATCATTTTTAATACACACGTAAATTCGTATGTCAAAAAAATTAGCGGCTTCTTATAACGTGATAGGTTAACAACGTTTGTTTTACTAATCTTCAGAATTTGTGTTTAAAGAGGCTTCATATAGAAATGGGAACTGTGCATAACTTGACAATATTGTACGAATATATGTATACTATGCCTGGCCAAGTGCCGCGCCATTACATGTGGCCCACTGCTGCAGAAACGTCCGATAAATTATAGCAATAAGAGTACATTATTGAGACGCATGACTTCTGACACTAATGTGACTTTTAAAAATATACCTAAAATCTTGGTCAAACAAAACGTCACATTTCGTTCTAATAAATTCGATCAGAAATGAACTCTATAGTTTTTTATTGACTTTTGTATTCGAAATTTGCTTCACCTTAAGTCCAAGTTTCTAAAACGCTCCCTTGTTTGCTTGCTGTATTTCAAACGCCTGAATATTTTATACACATAAACCGTTTACAGGTACAAAGATTATGTAATATAACTTTCAGGAGTTTATGAAATTATTTACTTTTAATACAAAATAATGGAAAATTAAAGTAATTTATATATAAGCAAAGAAACCTCAACTACTAGCATAATATAATAACAACATAGTAACAAAATTTATAATATATACAAAAATGCTTGCATTAAAGATATGAACATTACTGATAAAATTATCACTGTACTTTTATCTACAAAATATTACGTTTCATTTCATAACATAGATTTTGCTCGTTATTTTTGTATCAATTGTCTATGTGTATTTGCCGTTTAGAAAATAAATCAAAATGGAAGACGCATTAGTCGAAGTTCCAATTGAAAAATGGCCTCAATTAAGAGACGTTTATGAAAAAAATGGAACTATTAGCATTCCGTATTTTCATACTCTACAAGTAAATATAAAATATTCTGAATTGAAGAACGCTTTGCAACTAAAAATATATTGTCCTTTCGGAGATACCAGCGACGGTTTAGTTATTATTTCTTCAAAGGTATGGATTTTGTATTAGTTTATGTTGAATGTTTTTATCCTTTCAAAGTATTTGTGTTCGGGAATCCTTAGCAAATCCTCTACCTTAGACATTCTTTATAGGAAAATATGTTTTGAGATATATCCTGTATATATCTATATATGTAAAAATCAATGGCACTTTTCGTTGTAATTTTATAACTCAAGAACAGGCTCACCTATCCAAACCAAATGTTTAGGCTTTGTTCGGACTATTTAGTAGATGGTTTATGTGAAGTTTGCACAAAATCGGTAGAGTGGTTCTTCATTTATCACATTTTTTGTAACAAATTAATTCAATAAATGGCGGATTGTGCTGTCAAATTGAAACTATTTTCAGTGTTGACAGTAATTGAAACTTTTGTCATTGTGAAATGTCATTCATACTGTTTGATGCATGAATTTGATGTTCCAATTAATTTTTTTAAATATTTCACTTTATACGTAGCGAAGCACGTACCGAGCCGCTAGTATATTATATACCTATAATCTTCTATACCGAAGTATGTCTAAGATTTGTCAACTGTTTTTTTATATTTAAGTATATATATTGTAAGTATATCAACATATTGCAAGCTCTATAAATTTTTTAATAGTTTAGTAGTCATGGATACTAAATATATAGCTTATGTTTCTGATGAATTATTTTGGTGATTTATTTTTGTGTTTTAATAAATTTTTAAAACAACATTTCAGGGTCACACAGAATTGGTAATAATGCCATTATCATATGAAAACGACAAATTACTAGATGCTATTAAAAAAACTAAACTCATTGATTGGAGTAAAAATATTACGATCAATCTCCTTTGTCCGAGAGCTGTTGAAATTTTAAAGCAATTAAAAATCAATATTGGTTTGAAATGTGAAATATTACCGACGACGACATTCTTTTACAATAAAAATATGAAACCATTTTCAGATATAAAGTAAGTTTTATAAGTGCATCTTGTATCTCTACGGCTGAAGTTTGGAATTATATGTCAGTACAGTAATGCCCCGCTTTACGCGAGCGATACGTTCCGGTAAATATCGCGTTAACTGAAATTCCCGCGACCATAGAGAAGTTGATGACTACATTATGTTTATACGTTCTCTTTCGTGTAACGCGGGGTAATTTAGCGCGGAATTTGAATAGTAAAACCGCGCATAACGGGGTCGCGTAAAGCGGGGTATTACTGTAAAATGGATTAATATTACATAACACCACATTTTCTTTCATTACAGTACATATGACTCTCTGAAATATCTCTTAATTCTACTATTTATTTAATTCACATATTTTTTCTTCATAAATATGTATGTATAGATTTAGTTATTATTTTCTTCACATTGCACCGAATATCACCGCTCAGAGCGACAAAGGTTAGCTGGTAGATAATGCCGACGGCATTAAGCTCGCCTACGTAATTTTTTTTTTTGCAATAAAGAATTTATTTATTTATGACGACAGATCTATTACGTATATCCCTATTCCTACTAATATTATAAATGTGAATGTGGGTTTGTTTGTTACGTTTTCAAGCAACAACTACTTAACCGATCATCATGAAACTTTGTACACATATTTTTGGAGGTACTAGAAGTAACATAGAATACTTTTAATATAATATTTTTTACTATAGTTTCCAACTGACTATAGTTTCAACTGTTTGGAATCATATTGATTCATTTCTATTGAAATGATCTCTGATACTTATTTAATGACTTAAATGCGAGCGAGGCCGCGGGTAAAAGTTAATTGTAAAATAAGTCCTTAACTTCTGATTATTTTTTAGTTTACAAACGGACGTATACTTAGCGCCAATAAAGTTAGAAGATATAACTCAAGTGGACAATTCGTGGCCATACAAACATGCCGCCTCCCACTTTTACTTCTCAGTTCTTGCTAAAAATGGACTATCCTACGGCGTGTACTCCCGCGAAGATGACACCTTAAGAGCTTGGGTCTTCTTCAACGAATACTATTTTATATGCAATTTGTACTGTGTTGAAGAGTATAGGCGATTGGGTTACGGGAAGTTCTTAGTTAAGCATCTTGTTAATGAGAAAATGAAGGAAGGAGGCGGGGCTTACGCTCTGGTCGTCGAGGGCAACACGGAGTCGTTCAAGTTATTTAAAAATTTAAATTTCGAAATTATCGAGCCCTCTTTCTATGCATATATTAATAAAGAACAGTCAGCTTAGGTCGGAGTTACTTTAAATGGAAAAGTAGAATCTGTTGCAATTAGTGCGACTAAATAATACTTACTTCACGATTGTTATAAATCAAATTACTCTTGTTATATTGTATATTAAAAACAATTATTTTTAAGTGCAAATTACACACAATCGCTAATTACATAAGTAAATTTAGTTATTAATAATGTTGAACCACTCTTGTAAACCAGAATGTTGAATTAATTTCACTATTTGTCCAATATAACTGTCACTATTAGATGCAGTTTTATATGCATATATATTATTGTATATTTGTGTAAATTGATATTGTATAAGGCGGTGAAGGCATAAGATTTTAGTTTTTGTTTATGTATATAGTTGTAATTTTGTAAATGTTTAAAAAATATTTAATTATATTTATTATTTAAAAAAAATGATGTATATTTTATTTGCTATACCTATAGCTTCACCATATTTATTGGTTATCTGAAAGAAAACACTTTTATTGATAAGACCGCTATTTGCTCTAAGTTCATTTAAGTGAGTTATGTAAAAAATATATCTACCTACATAAAAGTATTTTTTAAATTATTATTATTCCATGCCAAAGGTCTGCGCTTACGCGGCTTAGTATTCAGTTTTTTTTTCAATCTTAACTAAATTAAGATTTCCTGTTTTGAAACTTAAAATTGTTATGTGACACGTTCATATCGTATGAACAATGATGATCAGTTTCTTTTAATCATTAGTTTGTTTGCTAATTACCGCGCGTGTTAATATGAGTTCAGCTGTAATAAGAATTGTGTCATTGACAGTTAAAACTACTGTTGAAGATATTAGAATTAAAACACGCTTTATTACTCCATGCGCGTACATTAACCACATTAGTAGTTTTAAATATATATTTGTTACAAGTTTTTTCTTTATTCCTATGTCTGTGGTAATTTTCTTAGTACAGCCGAGTAAAGGAACATTTCCATAAATGAATAATTTAAAAATTCAAATTGGAGTACCCTGCTCGCTGTGTTAATAGCGTCGCCGAGTTTAGCGTGTAAAATGAGAACGTTAGGAATTTCTCTTTGGTGACAGAAATTCAATAAAAATATCAAATATTAAATTCAGCAAACTTTGTACCTTTATTTTGTTTATTTGAATCCGACGTTTCGAAAGCTTTGCAACCAATCGCGGTTAAACTGAGGTATTGTTCGTGCCACTCAAAATAATTCTCGTCAATAACTTCGTCTAGCAATTGTTTATTCTACACACCGGCATGCATGTGCAGCGCTGAGACAAACCAACGAAGAAATTGTGATGCATGTTTGTGTGATTGGAAATTAATGTTCTATGTATAGTCCCTTCATACAATGAGGATACTCCCTGGGGTAAGGCGAAACATTAAGAGTGTTCTGGTCTTCTTGTGAATCACTAGTTGCCTTTTATATAAAATGAAATGAAATGAAATTCATTTGTTAGCATAGGCACTTAAGGCGTGCACTTGCTCATCGTTAGACTCTACCGTGACTTCGGAAAGGCGTATGGCGAGAAGAATACAACAAGAAACTCGTCAAAAACAATATGAACTACATAAACATAAATCATATTCTTTTATGGTAGTAAATTATTTATTAATTACTAGCCCTATAGATTGGCGAAGAAAAGTAATTTATCATAAAGACAATGAAAGTTCGTTCAACGAAAGTATATAGGCTGGTTAACAATAGATTAAGATCCGTATTCTGAAATAAGGCTTTCAATGTAGTTTGATCTGTGATCACCTAATCATTACTTTAATCCATTTTATGTAGTGAAAATTATTTACTAATAAGCACTCTTTAAACACTGTAACCATTAGACGATCAAAATGAAATAGTAATATGTTGTATATAGGTACTTATATATCAAATGTCGAGTTTAAACGTTAATTAGCATTTTTCTCTTTCTATTATTTATAATTTAATAAGTAACGTTTGAAACGATTTCTTAAAATGCATGTATTACAGTAGACAGTTGTAATAGATTACTATTGGTCACAAATCACGTCAATAAACGTTTAGTTATTTTGAATATGCGTGTGTATTGGTCTATTTTGTTTTTTCATACAGCTCGTTAAATGAGTGTCATCTAGGTCGAGTTTAAACGTTAATTCTTTACTCAGTGAATCAATAAGATTTAGCGTTATTTTACAGTTTTATACTGAATAGATTACTATCCAAATCCTACGTCAACAATTTTGACCTGTGATTGGTCTATTTTGTTTCAGTAATTTCAAATGCTTTGAGCGTTATGTCTAGAGGTAATTTTCAATTGCGCGTTTATTTTAATTAATTTAATCAAACGATCAGATTAAATTACTGTCAAATTCATAATTAAAAGTCCTCGATCAAAAGTCTGTTTCAGTTTTTGATTTGATTTTTAATTTGATAACGGTCTTGTTCGTCAAAATGAATGTTGTGATTTGTCTCGTCTTGTTATCAAACACCATTTTGAAACAGCCTGTGTATTATAATGTTAATAAACAGATGGGTATTGATTTTTTCCAAACATTTGCAACGCAATTCGATGGAATCAAATGAATACTATTCGGGATAAGTCGAAGTTTCAGGAAAAAGTTTTATTCTCTTGGGATAAACTAAAATTGTTCTGAATCTACTCAATAAAAAACTTTTTACGTAACCATTAGTATAGTTATTGCTTTCCAGAATTGTTTTTTTAATTATCTTTTATGTGGCATATTGATGCTAACATTTTATATGTAGATAAAAACAATAATAGATAAAAAATAATGTATGAATAATCACCATTTTGATTAGTACTTAAGCTTTGGTCCTTCGAGCCGGATTATTTTCTCATCCATGCAGTACAATGGTGTGATCCCAAACGTGGCTTAACCAATACTGCAACCATCAAGACAAAGCAAACATAGAATGAAACATGAAAATTTATAGAAGGAGTAAAAGGAAATGTAGCTTATTAAATTGGGATTGAGTGAATAAAGAGACAAAGGCAAGAACAACATTTGTCTCAGGAATTCTGACCGTAAAAAGCTCTTACTTGAAGACATATAAGGCTAACACCGTCCGGCCCTCTTAAAGATTAATACAGTAACACAAACACTCTATTCTGTGGGTGTGCCCTCATACCCTCTCATTAATTTGAAAACATATCATTCCAACCTACATTTAGTATTCTGGCGGTTTTGTTCACTTCACAATTATCTCAGTAATGCTATATTTAAATGCAAAGGGACGAGGTCTTTGTAAAATGTACATTTCGTTAAAATTACACGAATAAGTTACTGTCCTAATTACGTCTAATTAACTAGGGTTATTATTTAATTATAAATTAGTTGCTTTTATTTGCCTACACTGAGCTCATATCTGGCTCAAAGCTATTACTATTATTAAATAAAAAAGGGTTATAGGTAGATAAATACAATTTGAATGAAAACAAAAAAAAAGTTATGTTTGGAAGGCATATTATTCGTGCAGCAATGGTAGACAATAGCAATGACAATTAAGGTATAGTACCTATAATAAAAGTCAGTGGTTCCCAAACTGCGTGTCGCGAGAGATTTTTAAAATTTTTTTTTTAAATAAAAATGCTCGAAGACTACAATTGAAAAATGTAAAATTATAAGTAAGAAATATTAGTAAAATGCAGTTGCGTTCGCGACTAAAAGTCCTACGCAAAAGTGAATCGTAAGACTAAAAAGTTTGGGAACCACTGATATAAGTGAATATGAAATTATAATAAATATTATTGTATTTATATAATGACAATTACTACTAACCATAAAGTACAAAAAATAACTATGACATTTTACAATAGCATTTAAGAAAATACATTTAAAAGGTGCTCATGGAAGTAGAAAATTAAACTAAGTAAAAAGTAGGAGACAAGAAAAGCGCAGTTTAAATTAGTAATAAATCCTAGTTACTACTTAAAGGCATACGCCCAACAAAACTCTTCGATAATCTTAAAACCTAAACCCTTAAACAACTTTAATGATTTTTCATTGCCTTCAACAACAAAACAGTAAGCGTCCTCTCCATTTTCCAGTTGTGAATTCACTAATTTTGTTATTAAATATTTTGCATACCCGAATCTTCTGTGACGCTCTTCACAATACAAGTTGCAAATAAAATTGTATTCATTAATAAAGGCCCACGCCATTAGAGTATTGCTTTCAGTCGAATATAGACCATAAGACAGTCCATTTTCTGTTAAAATTGTAAAATAGTTATTTGAAGAATCATGCTTGTAGGGCCAGGCGTTGTCTACTTGAGATATGTCTTCCTTCTTAATTGTCTGCAAATATGTGTTTTTTGGAATGCTGTGAAATGTATATCTTATTAATTATTATAGTTGTGGTTTTATTATAACATAAGCACTTTTTTAGGTTATCCAAATGATATTAAAACAAAATCTATCGAGTTCAATTGTTATTTCCGCCGTTTTGTTGATTCAATGCAAAATCAAACTTTCAATTGTTTTCTGAATGAATTCATAGTTGAATATATTGTTATAATTATGTTAAAATTACTCACGGGATCTCGGGAAGTGGCTGCCTCCTTTTATCATAGAAGAATGTTGTAGTCGGCATAATTTTACAATGACTCAAACCTAATTTAGGCTCGAGTCGTCTTAAAATCTGAACAGCGATTGGACATAAAAGATCTACACAAATCTTTTTAGACCAATCAATGCGTTTTGATTTCAACATTGCCTCTTCTAATTTGTCAGTGTTTTCTGACATTGGAATTATTACAACGTCCATGTTACCCTTAAATGTTATTGCAAATGTGTATATATGACTAATATATTATAAAGACCTAGCACGAAACAATGACATAAATAAAATAGAGGAGACATGTCAAACGAAATACACTACGACTCAATACACCACTCTTTTACTTATAGAAATTTTAAGCCAACACTGTTTGTTATTCCTGACGTCACCTCTAGTATATAAAACTCAATATTAAAATTTAGTAATCTAGCATAATACCTTAATTGTAGTAACAACCAAGCCATTATCAGCATCTCCAAAAGGACAATACACTTTGAATTGAAACGCTTCTCTGACTGCAGGCAGTTTAATATTCAAGTGTAAGGCATAATAATGCGGCACACTTCTAGTCCAGTTTTTGAGACATAAATCACGTATCTCCATCCATTTTGCTAACGGTACTTCTACTAAAGAATCATCCTCCATTTTATCCGACTAAAAATGAAAATTATATATATTTATTTATTGTAATAATAATTGTAACTTTACATACAGACAAGTATTTTCTTAAATAATTTTAATTTTTAATTATAAGGTCATTGCTCCAGTTTTTTTAAATGGCGTTTTTGTTGAAATTCCTATACGATTCAGACAGCATCTAGGGAAGGTAATATGAGATATATAGGACTTTTCTTAGTAGTCTGTTATTGGAGTAACGGGACCCTCGCACGCATTTGTAACTCCACGGACACAATTCGCTCGTTTAGATGTTAAAACGGACCGAAAGCACGACAAATCACGGACGAATCAGAAAAGCCATCGCTTCTGGTGAAGGTTAGATAAACAACCTCTGAACGAAATCAGACCAGGGCAAGCCTCTTTGCTACTTGTCCTAGAAATGTCAGGAAGGTAATCAAGGAGCCTTCAATCATTGTGGACCCAATTTTTTACCGCGATTATTGATGACACCTATCCTTCAAAATATAAGACAAAATATAAGAAATGTTTATAGTTTAGTAGAAAGAGTAAATATGTATATATATATATATATATCTACATTGTGTAGATAGTAATTAACTAGATAGTATATAATATAATATATATATATATATATATATATATATATATATATATATATATATATATATATATATATATATATATATATAGTATTAATGTTAATATAACATTAATGTTGATATAACGAACATTATATTTGAATTGAGTATTAAAGAAGATTAGATAATGTTTATTATTACACAGCAAAATGATAATATATTATAGGAAAACGTAATTCATACACAAATAGCCTTTTTGAAATACAAACACCAGATAATGAATATTAGTTTTATTAAAATTATTAACAGACATATGCATTCAACCAATAATAATTATTTTAATTAATCACACATATAATTTTACTCTAAATTATGTATTAAGCCGATAAAATTGACAATTGCTTCAATCAATCGCATACCAATTGACAATCGGTAATTATATTCGTCTAATAAAATGGCGGTGCGCGGTTCATTGTCAAAATAATAACACTATACATGGAAAATAAATTAAACTTACCTTAATAATAATGTATACTGACAATAGACACGGAGACGTTTATCAACTAGCAAATTTTAACTACACAGATATGAGAAATCAGGTCATGAGTTTAGTTGCTACACTGAGTCGTGGTTGGTCGCTCGTGTGTGCGACTGAGAAGAGAAGAAGTATTTGCTCTCTCTCACCTAAAGAATAAATATAGAATTATACCTAGTGTTAATTAAATATTATATATTCTTCATATTTCTATATGTAAGTAATTGTTTTTGAGAATAAAATTATTTTGAATATAATAGTCCTGTTTCTTAAACACGTTCGCGTTTGTCGGATAATATCGATCGATTAAGTTTTATTTACATTTGAAAAGAAATGTACATAAGTGCAGAATAAAAATAGCATAAGACCTTGAACTCAGCTTAAGTCGAACGAGACATGATTCATTCATAACTAGTTTGTATTGAAATATATAGATAGAAATTAAATTATTTTTCTTGAACAAATTTTTCGTTAAAATTTTTGAAAGACTAATTTCAACATCTATACAGTCATGTAAAATTGACCTCGAGGCTATATTAACAACTATATTTTATATTAAACTGTAATTCTATCCGAAACCGTAATATTCGCGACAAACAGTATTCAAGTACTAATGCTAAATTGCTTATAAAATTACAAATTTTTTAATGGTTATTATCCCACCCAGGATAGTAGCATCATTTTCTTGGTCTTGTTCTGATTGGTGTATCACGGAATAATGAATTAGAAATAGCCGAGAAAAACGAAGCAAGTCTGTTTTATACAAACTGGTTTGTTAGTTGTCCATAAATCGTAGACCAATTTGTGATTGATTTAACATTAGAAAGAAGAAATACTATATATAAATCTTATTGTAATACAATTATTTTTAACATTAATTTCAGGATGGATTCACTAGTTCCATTGTTAAGAAAAAGTTGGCCTCAGTTGCGGGAAGAGTTTAAAAAGAATTGGCCGTTCGGTGTGCCTGGTTATTATTTGCTTGACATTCAGCTGGCATATCCAAGTCTTGCCGATTCTTGTAATCTAAAAATATTTTGTCCGTATGGTGTGATGTCACATGGATTTGTTGCTTCAAATGTTAAAGTGGGTAACCTTTCTTATGCTTATCTTGATTTTTATGAGTAGATTAGACTAAGCGATTATTGACAGAGATAGTTTTGACAGATTTATTAGTGATTTTTTTAAAAATTATTTATTTACTTTTAGTAATTGGGCTCCAATAGAGTGCTTTTACTCGTCAATGCAAAATACAAATATAAATTAAATAAATTTATTAATTTAATAATTATTTATCAATTTCAACTACTGTATACTGGCATTGTTCACTTAGATACTAATGTCATAATAATATATAATAAATCTACTATGATGTAGAAGAATAGCTGCTGTATAGGGGCTTTGTCATCCTATTGTATATAGCAGGGCTTCTTAAACTTTTTTATATAGCGACCCCCTTCAAGCTTAGGAAATTTTAAACGACCCCCTCCTCCATATAATGAAATATATATTAACCGTAGATGTAGATGTAATATCGCACTATTTTACAATGTAAATAAAATAAGGATTAAAGAATACGTACCCATTCATTTCACATATATATAATTGGAAACGTTGACGGGATATCAGTCGTAATAAAACACAATAAATAGAATGACATAAAACTATATATATATATTTATTCAATAGAAAAAATAAACTTTTGTAACAATTTTTAGGCCCTACATAACAGTTTTGCATTGCCACTTTTTTCAAAAAATAGTTATAATAAAACTACAATAGTATTTTGTATGATTTTTATTTGTATTTATATTTGTACGTAGTGTGTATACTAATTTTAAAATTTTATTTATAATGATTGAAAAGTATCAGATCTTTGCGACCCCCTTTCAGTAGTCTCGCGACCCCCCTGGGGGTCGCGACCCACAGTTTAAGAAGCCCTGGTATATAGTATGAACCAAGATATCCATTGCTGCTTCAAAAACATACTCGTTATTAGAATATGTTTTAAAAGCAGCAATAGAGATCGTGCTTCACATTTATACGTCGTTAATTTAAAATTATTTTTGCACAAAATTATAGGACGGAATTAACGAAGTAATAATATTGCCAACATCGGACAATGCGAATGAAATGATTGAAGCGCTTGCCACGACGAAGTTAATTGATTGGAGTCAAGAGTTACTTTTACCATTTGCGGATACGGCTGTCGTAAAAATAATCTCAAAAGTATTGCCTCGAGTTGGAGCGAAGATAAAGCTAGAAGTTCCTACGATAAAACACTTTCTACCAAAAACATCGCCTCTGTATGAATTGAAGTAAGTGTTACTTAAAAAAAATCTTGGAAAAGTCCTTGGAAACTAAAAGCTTACGATTTTAGCTATTCAATAAGCAAACTAAAATATACGTAGCAATCTCTGAATATTTAGGACGATTATAGGGTTAGATACTGTTACAAAAAGGTATTATAAATATTAAATATATATTTGCATTATCTTTGGTTCTGATAGTATGGGGTATCCTAGTTCAAAGCCAGGACATTAAATTAATATTAAATATTTCTTACATGTATAAAAATATTACTTTATTAGATGGAAAAATTAATTTATTACATCTTTATGTTATTTTTATTCCTAAATTGCTTCAAGTACAAACATTAATTTAAGGGCTCCACCAGGAACATACATGGGTCCACTAAAATATGAGCACATAGACCAAGTAGACAGGGCCTGGCCGCATCGGCATGCAACATCGACTTGGTTTTTTAAACTCCTCATAGATAACGGCCTTACCTATGGTCTTTTCTCATCAGAAGACCATGGTCTACTCGCATGGGTAACGATATCCGAAGCTGGTTTCTTAACGCATTTGTACTCTGAAGAACGACACAGAAA
Source organism: Tineola bisselliella (assembly GCA_028551675.1). Classification (NCBI taxonomy): domain Eukaryota; kingdom Metazoa; phylum Arthropoda; class Insecta; order Lepidoptera; family Tineidae; genus Tineola; species Tineola bisselliella. The sequence continues at coordinate 97,483 of JAPWLS010000155.1, read as the reverse complement.
GAAGGGGTATGCTGAATTTGTGGTAAAATACGTTTCAAATGAATTTCTTAAAGAAGGTAAAGATGTTTTTTGTTATATTCTTGAAGAAAATGTTAAATCTATCAATTTGTTTAAAAAATTGTGCTATGAAGTAATTGGAAGAGGCGTCTGGACTTTTGTAGTCCCTGCAATTGATAAAGCTTAAGTTCCTCAGTATTATTGTTATAATTATAAGTCAGTATTATTATGAATAATATCATATATTTTATAAAAATAACACGTGACTTTTATTTAAAAATATTCTGTAAACCCTATAATAAAATTAAAATTTTCTTAGTCTGAGTTCATAGTCCTTTATTCTATCATAAACATTATTATAAACGATGAATATGTGGGGAAAAAATCGTAGTAATGGCACTACGAGATGCTCAGTTATCTACTGAGCGTCATTAGGTATAGATTTTACCAGCCATTATTCATTGGTTACTTCCTTATTACGTCAAAGTTATCTTATCAGAATTCACATCGCAAACCCGATTGGAGTTAGTTCAATTGTGTGATAAACACACCACACAAGTGTCACTTGTTCTCATTCATAAGCAATGGCCTTTATCGAACCTCTAATATATATCAAAACAGAGAATTGGAAAGATTTACAAAGAACTTTTACAAAGGATTGGCCGACAAATATTCCAGGGTATTACATTCTGGAAGTACAAAGACAATGGATTAAGCTTGGACTTGATTATGGTTTTAAAGTGTATTGCCCTTACGGTGATGTAGAAAATGGAATGGTAGCTGTTAATAACAAAGTAAGTGAGCACATGTTCGCCAAAGTTAATGTTATGATCATAACAAAAAGTATATGACTTTGTGTCGTTTTGAAAAAGGACTAACATTGTTTATTGGTTTTATTCCTTTGTTTTTCATATTTTTTTAAATATTAGTTTTTAGAACAATTAAGTAATTAAAATAATAATACAGTGCAACTTTAATATATTGATACGAAAGGGAATCAGAAATAATTCGTTATATCAAGTAATTTGTTACAATGAGGTTCGTTATACAAAGGTCTACGTCTGGTCTACGATTCGTTTTAACAGGGTTAAAAAAATTATTAATCTCAGCGTTACATAGGTAGGTACTATATATAATCTGTTTTCCCTGTTATAGCGAACGATTTCGTTAAATAGAAGTAAATAATACTTTCTTTTTATATTTTGCAAAAGTTAAAAATTCGTTATAAAAGGGTTTTTAACAAACGTATTCGTAATGTAAAGGCATATTTTGCATTAGCTCTTACGCGCAGTTTTAGATTTCGAAAAATTCTTTAAATCAAGGAAATCGTTATATTGAGAATCGTTACAGGAACTTAACATTTTTAATTCATTAGTATTCCATAGGTTCGTTTTAGTTTGAATCGAAAACACTTTTTTATTTGACAGAAAAATAAATAATGCTTCCAATTTTAATTGTTTTTTTAATGAATATTAATATCAAATAAAAAAAACTGTTTCAATCGAACGCCCTTCTTATAATATTAATTTCCGCAGTTTTTTTTTCCGAAACCGAAACTCAAATTATATCATTTTATATCAGGCTGGATTTAATGAGATAGTTATTCAATGTGGTAATGAAGATACTTCAAAATTGGAAGAAGCGCTGGTCACAACAAAAATGATAGACTGGAGCAAAAAAGTCACCGTTCCTTATGCACCATTGCACGTTGTCAGTTGTGTTAAACGTGCTTTGTCGAGAATTGGGACTGAGTGCCGAGGCATCAATCAATGTAACAGCTTTATTATTAAAAAGGGTAGCACTCCATTTGAGGATATTTGGTGAGTGAGTGTTAACAATAATTATATTAGTCCTTAACCCATTACTTCCCACTGTCCTATTTTTAAGACCTATATTCAAAAGTTTTAACCTATTGAGGGTTTTATTTTTTATTGTTTCTGATGAAATAATTTTTTTCCGCTGAGAAAAATATTTAAGTAATTTTAATGTAATTTTTTCAAATTGATCATTTTTGTTGTCTCAAGAAAAGCATTATGTTCCGATTTTATAAACCGATTTGATAAAAGAAAAAAAACAGTAACCGACTTCAAAGTACATAAAACTGATTCTTAGACTTCTACCAAATATATATAATATAAAAATAAAAACAAAATATAATTTATATCCCCATTGTCATATTTATAGGACAGGCTGACTCAGCGTTAAAGATTTTTTTTTATTTTTTTTTTGTCATATTATTTTTTCTTAACTTATTATGAACTTAATTTAAAGATTTCATCAAAAAATTCCAATGTTTTCGACTCTTGGGAAGTAATGGGTTAATGCTGAACTTAGTTTTTTATAATTGTAATTTTTAGCCTACCCAGTAACGTAAAATTTGAAAATCTCCAAGAAAAAGACGTGGAGACCATAGACGCAGCCTGGCCTTACAGATATTCGACATCTCAGTGGTATTTCAGAAAACTTATTTCAGTTGGAACTGGGTACGGAATATTTGAGAACAACGAACTGGCTGCTTGGGTCTTGGTAAATGAGGGAGGCAGCCTTTGCAATTTATTTACTCTAGACAATTACAGAAGGAAAGGCTATGCGGAGATACTTCTGAGGAAAGTGACCAACATTTTACTGGAATACGATAAAGATATATTCGTCTTTTGTATTCACGGTAATGTTGGTGGATGTAATTTGTATAGAAAGCTTAAATTTGAAGAGTTCGGGGACGTCGCTTGGTGTTTTATTAAACCGAAAGAATAAAAACACAACTTTAATAAAATCAGTTATTTTTTACATAAAGACGATTGTTATCATTGCTGGCATATAGGTAATAATAATTGTGGATGTGTAAAGCAAAGGTAATATATATATATATATATATATATACCAAAAATTCTTACTCAAATATGAGACGGTATTAATACTAGCTTTTACCCGCGGCTTGTCTCGCATTTAAGTCATTAAATAAGTATCAGAGTTCATTCCAAACAGCTGATATTATAGTCAATTGGGAACTATAGTAAAAAATAAAAAAGTTTTTTTTAATAAAAAGTATCCTATGTTACTTCTAATACCTCCAAAAATATGTGTACAAAGTTTCATGATGATCGGTTAAGTAGTTGTTGCGTGAAAACGTAACAAACAAACTCACATTCACATTTATAATATTAGTAGGGATGTATATATTATGGTGTGCGTTATGCGTATACGGATGTGAGTTTATAAAGTTATTAGTTCTGAAGGCCAAGACGCAAGGACAGCACTGATCAAACAAGCCCCTGCCGGAGGGATTTGTCCCAAAGGTTTTTGTATATATTTGCTCGAACATTTTCAACATTATTCTTCTTAAGCTAAACGAATTGTTTGGACAGCTCTTGGTAGTGTACAGCTTCAGGTTCACAGGAAATTACTTGGGATTAAATGTATAAAAGAAAATTGTCATCTGTGTTCCGAGGATTGTATTTATAGCTATTTTTGGTAATTCTTTTTTACAATTTTAAATTAAGAATCAACACATAAGTATATAGTATACATGTTTCATTTATTTATTTTTTTCAATTTTTATATTTTTGTACTTGAGAGTAATAAAATATTTTTTAATAAAAAAAATGTTTTAAATTAGAGAGGATGTTTGATCCATCAAAGAACATTCTAGTACTCTATTTTTTAATAATGGAACAATTGTGAAGAGAGTAGTTCTTACCAGGTGAATCAGTTAAACCATTGGAAATTGGAGATGAAAACATGGTATTATATCAAATAATAATAATGATTCCCACTTACATAATATTTTTGCTTAACGACCACTACCTTACTGCATACACTTTAGATAGTAAAAGTAATATTTGAAATAATGAAGAAAAAATAAAATTGCATTAATTAGCTAAGGTTTTATTACATTTAAGTGTGAATGCATTATCTGTTGCAGCGCAAACAACTTTTTGCCAATTACGGCGATATGTAAAGTGCATTTATTTCATGTGAATTAGAATTTGTAGGCACTGATACCAAATGAATAATTTTATCGTGAGAATATTGAATAAAAAACTTTTTATTTTATTGGTAATTCAAATTTGACGTTATAATGGACAAGATTATTATTATGGGAACTTTTGTTGCGATCATTTTTTTAATAAACCAACTTGCTCCGTCTAATGTTAGAGTGTGATCAATGAAATGAAATGAAATGAAATGAAAAGCGTTTATTAGCATAGGCTACTATTACTGCTTTTTCTATGACAATTGGTTATCTGGAAGAAATTACTTTTAGTGATAAGATTGCCAATTGCTCTAAATCTGCTTCCTATTGTTGTTGTATTGTTATCATTATGTTTTAAAGCAATAAAGTATTTATTATTATTATTATAGGCACTAAAGGCATGCACTTGCTCATTGTTAGACTCTGCCGTGACTTCGGAAAGGCGTATGACGAGAAGAATACCACAAGAAACTCGTCAAAAAATGATGAAATGAGCGGAGATATTAGGAGATAAGGGTACACCGTCCAAGGGACTATTTTCAAGCAGTCCTTGAAATACCACTAGGTAAATTAACCCTAATACGACAGAGTGGTCTACATATTCGGAATAATAACTTCTGAGATTTCACATGAAAGTCATAGACATAACTTCTATTAAGGTTATCGTGCGTCGTGAAAATAATTTTGCTTCTAACGCCTGCTTTTACCAATAACCTCTAAACAACTCCCTACAGGACGTTTTAATATGTAATATACATAAATGAGAATTAGAATATAGCTGAAGATAATAGGTTATTGTATATATCACCGAATTCGCAGTTTTCCAGGTTCTTTTTGTGGAAAGTTCGTTCGGAAATCATTGAGAAAAATTTTTTTTTTTTCATGAGATGCTGAATTATACATTGAATGGTTGATATATAATCAGTGATATAATATGCAGTCTTTTATAGTGTAAAAAAAAAAGGATTGAATATAAAGATGAATAGTAAATTTTTTTATTTCCAGTTTTAGTAAAAATTTCACCATTTTACTGAAGTTATTTTTGATTTGACTGGAAAATTAATAAACATATTAAGTTGAATTTATAACTAAAATCTATTACACACAGGTAAAATAAATATGCCGCTCTTTCCCTATATTATACCCATACAAAATCTTAATATGTATGCAGTTTTGATAGGCTGCGAAAATTAATTGTGTTAGCTTCATAGCCCATAGATATCCACATAGTAACAAGCAATATGCGATGGAACGTTGGTGGTAATGAGCCTATGGAAATAGGTCTTGGTTTGTCGGTTTATGCAAATTGTGTACACGAGGAGGAAGTAATATCTGTTTTAACTAACACAACAGAGGAAATGTTATAATACTAATTTAGAATAAAGACTTGTTTACTTTGAGACTAAAAGCCTGGAGATATGTATGGTATAAGTCAATATGTAAATTGTTTTTTTATATTGGTGTATTGTTGTAAAACAAACAATTGAATAAACGTACAATTGATTAATGGAAAATAACAGAATCGCGCGCAAAAAACGTATATTAAGTGAAATATTGTTACTACGTGTGGCTTGCATAATTCAATTCAATTGTTTTTAGAGCGAATCTCTAAAATGAACCAGCTAAAAAACGATCTTTCAATTTGTTTAGTAAATAAAATGATTTTGTTTGACATAGTGTGAACTAGGTCTAGCCACTCAATAATAGCTCCGTTGCGGAATCCATTGATTACTATATTGATCAACGAGCAATTGTATGTGGAGCATGGGACACTCCACCCCATTGTGCGTGGATTATTGAATTTAATACCTGTGTAGGTATATAATATAATATAATTAATAATTCAATTAGAGTTGGTACACAACATAATTAATTAAATTATAATTTAAAAAAAAACATACAATCCGAATAAAAGTTTTTGATTTATATAAATACCCTAAGATAAAACTAGAATATCTATCGTCTCAAAGTGTGCTTGAAAAGACGTTGAAATTGCCAAGACAAACTCCCTTTATACTCGACTACTCGAAATGAAATGAAATGAAAATCGTTTATTAACATAGGCACTAAAGGCATGCACTTGCTCATCGTTAGATTCTACCATGACTTCAGAAAGGCGTATGACGAGAAAATACCACAAGAAACTCGTCAATCATAGCCTGTACATAAAATAATAATAAACTGAATTTTAATTCAGAAAAAAAAGTAATAACAATTTATAAATCAGATTGCACACTTCTAAGTTGATCTCGAAGCTAGGATCACCTAAAACCGTTCCTTAAAATTCTAATAATAAAAATCTACAATAAAAAATGACTTATTACTAATCTCTCATATACTTAAAAGGCCTACTAAAGTAAAAAACATAGCAGTAGCAGGATTACTACAGAATCTAAATCAGCTGCAATATGTAAATACTACGTTAACAAAAACAGAAAACACAATATGATTGTCGTAATAATAGATGTTAATAATGTAATGTAAAGACATAGAATTGCATACACTGTTTAACATAGCATAATAAGATCATTGTACGTTCATTGATTGAGTTGTCGGTGTAAAAAACAATTGAACGAAGCTTTATGGAGATATACATTATTAGGAAAAAAAGTAAGTCTTTTGTTTAATCTTAGTAAGATGATTATCTATTGTTTATGTGATCTTGAATCAGTGATTCTCAACCTTTTTTTGTTGCGGCACAATTTTAACGATTTCAAAATTTAGCGGCGCACAAAAAAAAAGATAAGTTTTTTTCTTTTAAATCATATTGTTTAATAATGTTAATATTATTATACAGCGTGTCCCAAATCTCAACGATAAGCCTGCACCAGTGGGTAGACGACAAAATATTACATATAAAGAAGAACAGAAGAAAAGAAAGAACAAAAGACGGCTTATCACTAAGCAGTGATCTCTACCAGACAATCAACCTTGGAGTAGTAGACCAGGAAGTAAATAGTAGTGTGCAAAAAAAATTACATATACAAATGGCATTAATAGAGATATAAATAAAACCAAATATATATATTATGTTGTATGATTTTAAAAACTAACAAGGCTATATTGATACAGAGTTGTTTAAGAGAGAAACACAGGGGTTGTTGATTGCTATAAAGAAAACACCTTCTTTCATAACAATACAGAAGATTGCATCCTCCCTCCCATAAAATCCAACTGAGCAGATACAAGTGAACAATATTAGCTTAGACCTGTGGTAGGGCGAGCTGTTCCATTCTTGATTAATCATTTTCTTAACAATCACCAACAACGATCAACATGTGTTTGTATTCAACTTAGAGTTGTTAGTTAGTGGTTTTGTGTGAAATATTATTGGATTCATTTGTGTTGTGTCCTGCGTTCGAGATGCGGATTACTACATTTTTTGGTATGATTGTTTTGGCATATTTATTTCGAAGTAAACGTAGTGTCAATTACTCTATGTATATTGTTATTTTATCATTTTTTTTTATAACCTTTTATTGTTAATATTAAAGTCGGTGGTCGAAATAAATAGCATAACATACCTGCACAGTTGGGCGGGCGGCAGACAAACTTATACTATGCCAACTCTATATAACGGTTTATGGCTTTTCCACAAAATATATATTTATTAGTCCAATGAATATATTTCTTAAAATTATTATGCATATTTCTTGAACTAAAATCAGGTATATGTCAAATGAAAGCAGATATTTGTCAAAATTCCCTTTAAAAGACTTTTTGCGTCTTATTATCGACGTTTTAAAGCCTAAATAAATGTGATATTAAATCAAAAAAAGTCAACCTCAAACAGATTAAACTGGAAAAATTATTTGTTCAAAAAAGCTTGTCTATCACACAATCAATTAGCTAATTCATATTACATAAATCATTCGAGCAAATTATTCATGAACTTCAAACAAAACACGACGCATAGAGACATGTTAAATGCTAATATATTTAATGATAGTCAATAAATCATTTTAATATTACCATAATTATAGAAGTGTGAAGTAGGTATGTGTTAAATAAATTGACACTAATGGATCATTTAAATCGTCATAAACTATTAATTAACTTCAATTAAATTGGATACATTTTTTATAGTAGTCTGTCATATAACTGAACATACAGCGGGAGAATTTTAATATTCTCGTTGTAGATTAAAATGGAAAAGATGCATTATTTTTGGCAAACTCCTTGTCAGGGCCGATTCAAACCTGCTTAATTTGGAAAGATATCCTGCATTTTTTATGTCAATCTGTATATTTTAAATTTTTTTTTTTTTTTTTTTTAAATTTTTTTTTTTTTAAATTTTTAAATTTTTTAAATTAATATGTATATCTTAAATATTCGAGTGAAATCTCTTTAGTAAGCCTAATAAATATTCGTAATATATTAAATATTAATTTTTTTACAATATCTAAACTAATAAAAACGATTTATATATTGGACTACTCAGTTTGTAGTTCCTATATTTTCCCTATATGGTCTACTAGGAATAGTCTGTACTATCTAAAACGCTCCTTAATAAAAGGTAGGTATATATATTTTTAGCATATATTTATAGATAGGTAGAAACGAGTAGATAGAGTGATAAACGTTTCTTGCTAAAATGTATAAAAGAGAATTCCAATCTCAATTAAAGCCCATTTCGTCAACAAACAGACGAACCGTGTGGGCGTCAACTCGTTAACTCTGCACTATAACTAATAATAGATTCACGTAACCATGTGATATAATTTGTATTATTATTAAATTGTAATATTATTCCGTTTTTCATAATAAAACCGAACTGGTCCAATTTTCTAGGTTATGATGAAATTTTCTATTTGGCCGATTATCATCAGTTTGCCTACCTAGATATATGTCAGGGATTCTTGTCATACTACACTAAATTTGCTGACAAATACTGGAACCGTGTTCAGTCTCGGTTACAGGAAAACGCCTTAATGTATAACAGCCTTTAGTTAGTTGAACACGCAACTATATGTGTATTGATTATTTATATAATATTTAGTTATTACTCCAATTTAGGTTAATATGTTTCATTGAGATAGGCCTGTTAATAAGTATTCTGTCAAGTCAATTGTATATGATCTTGAAGGCGCCTACGGACATCTGCTTCTCAGTTTTAATTGCTTTTTAATAATTATAGTGCTTTCATAGTAGTCCGGTAAGAGTTTTATATTAAACTAGCAGTTGCTCGCGACTACGTCTGCGTAGTAATGACGATACAAACTACTATAAAGTTTTATGATGTTTCACATTTCAGTCAACAGAAAATGCCTTCCACACCCCTGTTGCAAAATCCGTTCTTAGCGGACATCTATTAACTATATACTATCTACCTAACTACGTTTTTGAAAATATTCTATAGCCTATGTTCATCAGGGATAATGGTACGATTCTAATGGTGAAAGAATTTCTCCAATCGGTCCAGTAGTTTCGGAGCCTATTCAATACATACAAACAAACAATCAAATGTTTCCTCTTTATTATATTAGTATAGACTACAAACAGAATGATTTCGGATACTAGGCCGTCATAATTGTATGAAAAATTGTCAGATAAATGGCCTAAGCCGCTCTATTTGTAGTTTTAAAGCGTTTTTTACATAAACAGAAAATCCTCTGACAATATAATTATTTAATATATTTTGAAAATATATTATATTTATTAGTGTAAGTATGTGTTTACTAGCTTTTACCCGCGGCTTCGTTCGCATTTAAGTCATTAAATAAGTATCAGAGATCATTTCAATAGAAATTAATCAATATTATGCCAAACAGCTGAAACTATAATCAGTTGGAAACTATAGTAAAAAATAATATTTTTTTAAAATAAAAAGTATCCTATGTTACTTCTAGTATCTCCAAAAATATGTGTACAAAATTTCATGATGATCAGTTAAGCAGTTGTTGCGTGAAAACGTAACAAACAAACTCACATTCACATTTATAATATTAATAATAGAGATTAATAATCCAAATTATTTGTGTATTATTTTGTATTTGTTTTTATTATTTTATTTTTCTGCATTATTTACATCACCTCGCACCTCTCCCAAAGGTTAACTGGCATTTGTGTGATAAAGAATTTATTATTATTATTCAAATGTAAGATTTTTGTTATGGAATAAAACTCATATTTAATGTCTCGAGTTCAATAATAAGCATAACCGTTTCTAAATGGGTTTAAATTATGCCACGCTAATCTTGAATGTGAATCGCATTTAATTGTAAGCAACGATCTAATTAGGGCTTCCAATACCGCAAATACCGGGATCCCGCGGGATTGAAAATTTCTAGTCCCGTAAATACCGAGATTGAGCACAGGCTGCGGGATTGGAAGCCCTAGATCTAATAATGAAAGGCGACTCTATTTGACTGGACTTTCATTGTTTCGTCTCCATATTAATAAGACTTATGTAAGTGTGTTTAAATAAACAACTTTGTTAGGGATTTATAAGAACCTAGTAACACTTTGACCTGCGAATTCCTAAAACTGGTTCAAAGCGCAATTATTACCTAATATATTGTTAACTTTCTATATCCATACAAGCTTTCCCCGTTTCTTTAACGAGTCAATATTTTATTGTAATTTATTCAGACTCCAAAATTCTACGCAATAAAGCCGGTGGTTTATCGTACGTTCGTGACATAATCAATCAAATCGGCGAATTGACAATTTTCTTTGATAACTCGTGTATAAAGTAAAATGGTCCGACTTTTGTACATTTTACTGAATGTAATGAGATAAGGTATCTCGTATCATATATCTTTTCTGTTGGATTGCAACGCCCTCTCTCGGACAAGTGCATTAAAAACAAATCCACGCGTTCGATATACATTAAACCAGTGGTTCTCATAGTGGACTAGGCTCTGACTCATCTAACAGAAATTCCCTAGTAACGAGGCGCGGTATTACTTGATCCTGTCTTATTTGTTCTAATTAGAATGAAACAAATGAAATACTAATATAAATGACTGTTCTTTTAAAGTCAACTAGACTACATTAGACATTGATATTTTTAATAAAAAGTAGAGTTATAATTATTGTGTCAACATCGTATTTTCTTTTCACATTCCTATAAACTGACCGTCAACATATAAACAAAAACAGTGTCATTGTTATTTAATGTACTTATTACTGCTTACTCTTGCTTTTATTCAAATATACTAACATAAAGTTGACTCATAACATTAACCTCTTCATGCCCTTGGCCACATATGTGGATGTTTAGTTTTTTACAATTATAGTTATTATTAATAATAAATAGAACGAAATTTGATAACAATTTATTCACTATAAAGTGCATCAATAAGAGAAGTAATTTTTATTTTGTATTTGAAGCTAGTAATAGTTGCTCCGTTAGAAAATTCAAGACATATTTTTCTCTCTATAAAAATACATTTATTTATCACACAAAAAAAAAACCAGAGATATTTAATGAATGTTTAGAGAAACTTATGTAAAATAATACTGCGAATTAAAACGGATTTTAAAAATAGAACTATCACAATGTAAAAAGACATGGAAGAAAAACAAAAGAGAAACATGACATATGAAATGTCAAAATCGTAAAATCTTCATAATTTGTATTGACAACCGCCACAAATGAATGATAAAATGATGAAAACTGAGTCGGTATTTAAAAAACGTAGTCGACACGTTTTCATTTATATAAAAGCAGCAATTAAACACGTATAAGATTACTCAAATATTAGTTTAAAAGTTCACGAGTTGTGTTCGTGGGAGCATTGGCGTATAAATAAACAACGTTTTTGCCTGTATTGCCGCGGCTGCGACAAAAACCATGTGAATTGTCTATTCTACAGATTACAACACCATTTCATACCATAATGCGGCAAGTACCAATCTATCGTAGAATTAAACAATATGCGAAATACCGAAGACACTAATTAATATTTCGTTTATTGTCTATTGTAAAATTTATATCAATAATAAGAAAAGTTATTACTTGTGTTTTTTCGTAGACTTTATCGAAACTCCTCATAGCTGGCGCTGTATTAAAATGTAACACACATACGATTTTAAAAAATAACCTACTCTTTTATATGTTGATTTTAAATAAAAGGGTTTACGTTTTGTAATTTAATTTATGTTTGGAAAGTGTAATTAATCTCACTAAACACCTTAATGGATACATCTTGATTGTCAACCTTGATTAAAAGCAAAAATAGGAGCGTGAACTCAATTCCGATATTTTTTGATACCAATACGTTCTTTAGTTAATCGGCTATTATAAATATGGTATGTGTGTACATTCATTTCAGTTTGGACTGCAGTCCTCTTTACCGTCGCCAACTGCCAGTATTCATCGAGCAGGCAGCAATCAGCCAATCAGCAGCAAGGAAACGGTAACAGCTGGGATATAAGACTGGCTGTGCCTGGTGAACCGGGCTCTGACTACCCTACTTTGGGTGGAATACCAAAGACTTCATTCTCATGCGCAGGAAAGAAACCAGGTATGATTTCAGCCAGCGTTCAATGTGCAGCCTTATTTTTAGTATTTTTTATCAATACATCAAATTATATTTTCCGAATATGGTAGATATTCTATTTACTGAATTGAACTTTATAAACAATATTTTAATAATAGTAATATTTTCCAGGGTATTATGCAGATTTGGAGACCAGTTGTCAAGTATTTAGAATATGTACATCAGGCTCGACCTACGGATTTCAATCTTTCCTCTGCCCTAATGGCACCCTATTCAATCAGCAAGTCTTCGTCTGCGATTGGTGGATGAACGTCAACTGCCAGGAATCCCAAAAATACTTTGTAATGAATAACGACAAGTATGGAAACCTAAAACTTGGTCCGCACATGATGAGTGATATTAAAAACATGTTGACTCATCCAACGAGGAATCCTTACGACAAAGGCGCAATAAAAAATAACTATGTTGTAATGCAAGTTTACAAACCACCATCGGGTCAGCTTTTCCCAAATGGAGCGTTACGGGCTGGCTACGAAAGAGCACTAAGCAATAACTATGTTCCTGCTAAAATACAAACGAATTATAATAATGCAGTCTCAGCATCATCGCCTAGTCCACAATATGTTCCAGCAACATTTAATAATAGACAAAATGGAGACATCGAAACCTTCCAAAGACAAACTAAATCTGGACGTCTAGCACAAAGCAACCAGCCACAAAACCAAGTAACAAATGGACACACTGGAAGAATTACACAATCAAATGGCGGCTCGTCACAAACTAAACAGAATTACAGACAAAATTACCAAAATCAATACCAAAACAAATTGGCAAATGATCAAGCATACAGCACACAAAATACATTCATAAATCAAGGCAACCAATTAAATGCACAATATAGAGACAACAAAATTAGTCAGGGTAGTGGAGTAAAACAAGCAGAATTCGGAATTTCTTTCAAAAAAGAACAATTCACATACCCAACACAACAAAGCACCACTGGCACAATTGAGCATACTGGTAAACTAAACGAAGCAACACAAAATTTGGTAAGTTCTGATGTACCATCCACAGTCATAACAAAAACGTTAACTTTAGATCGACATGTAAAGGGATCTAATCAACCTAATCCAACATCGCGACTAACATTTAAATCTTGGATTGTCAAACCAAGTAAAAATGCACGATTGATTGCTGAATCAGGTCCATACGCCTACAATAAACCGTCAAATTCGCTACCATCCCCACAACTAGCCAGAATATCTGAACCAACTCCTTACGTTTATAATAAACCTACAAGTCCCCCACTACCTCCACAACCAGCCAGAATAATATCTGAACAAACACCCTACGTTTATAATAAACCCACAAATGCACCACCTCCACAACCAGTTAGGATAATATCTCAACCTACCCCTTATGTATATAATAAACCTACAAATCCACCTCCACCTCCACAACCAGCCAGAATAGTTTCTGAGCCAACGCCGTACGTCTATAACAAACCAACGAATCCTCCGCAAATTGCTAGAATAGTTTCTAAAGCAACCCCATATGTGTACAATAAACCCACAAATCCACCACAAATTGCCAGATTAGAAGCAGAACCATATTATTATAACAAACCTACACAGGCCGCTAAATTGGTGTCAGAATCTGGTTATGTCTACAACAGACCTCCAATTGCTGCTAAAATAGTTGTTACTACTGAATCGCCTCGCCTCTACTTAGCTCCTACTACTCGACGGCCTATAGCTCCTCTTAAGTTATATCTACCTCCCACGACAAGTAGGCCTGCATTATCAGGACGCTTGTATCTAGCACCTACCACATCTAGACCTACATTTGCTAGACAAAGAATTGCTCCTAACGCTATCGTACAACCAGTATTTCAAAGCGTTGATCAAGAAGTCTCCCCCACATCTCCAACTCCTTTCTACTTAACTCCTCAAGGTAGTGAGGTACACAAACCCTCGTTCACTTTCACGAAACACTCAAGAATAAATGCAAATCATAACAATCTCACATTTACTGATATACTAACTAAAGAGAAGTTGGATATTACTGTACATGATATCGTAAAAGATACTAGTAACGTGTTAAATAGTCCAAATAGTCAGTTAGGGGAATTAAGACAAGCGCCCAAAGATGAGGATTATCCTGAGGAAGCATATTTACCTCCAGAAAACTCTTCAGATGGTCATGTTGAAACTATATCTGATAAAGAGGAAATAAATACCGGTAAATCAGGAAATCTTATTGCAGCGCCATCTACCGATTTAGAACCTCCTAATGAATCTTTTGAAAATATTAATAATGAACAAAATCCAATAGCAAAGTTACCATTTTATAAAGAAGCCAGTTCTTTACCAGCTAACACAATAGAAAGAACGGTTTCATTAAAAATATCTATTCCTGAAAAGACAGCAGCCTACTTATTTAAACAAAAAAATGAAAGCGACTACGATAGACTCGAAATACTTAACACTGGTAGTAGCAACTATCTCGTTTTAACCAATAACAAAATAAATAAACTGTCTCAACCTAACTTCATCCCGATTGGCCAGCTAGTAATTGACAAAAATTCAAATGTTTCAAATTCACAGGCGCTGGTCTACTCATTCCTAGCAGATTCTTTGAACGTCGCGAAAGAGTACAACAATATTGTCGATCAAAATATACAATCTCAACAATACAATAATGAAGATTTGTCACAGATAAGTGATAAAATATCACAATTGACTTCAACACAATACAGCCAAGACAACACAGCGAATAATCATGGACAAATTAATTACTCAAATTCCATCACTCAAAATCAAGCTCAAATTAATCAACAGTCATCAACAAATACATTCTCATCAGGATTTACACAAAACATTAACAGACAAACAAATGACAAGCAAATATACAGCGGTCAGCTCTATCAAGTCCCAGTACCGGAAGTGGCAAATCAAATCTATAATGAACAGGTCAATTTCGCAGCATTGAACAAAAATTCAGAACACAAAGACTTGCAACAATCAGAGAGAGAACTACACCACAGTAATCAACAATCTAGTGCAGAAGTAGAGATAGTTAAATCCCATAGTTTAACATTACCATCGGTCACTGCTAAATTAAGAGGAACGACCAGCACTTCAGCTCAAAGTCAAGAAGACGAAACAGCACATGAGATATTTAGAAACCTCATCGATGGAGACGGTATAACCGCTCAATTGCGTGATAAAATAATCGGTTCCATATCACATCCTTACGAAGACAAAAAATTAGTAACCTACAAAAAGGACCAATCATATTACTTATTCACAAAATTAGATGAAAACATACAGAACGAAATAAATGCGAATTTAAATAGAAATGGAAAATTAGTTCAAGATAATGGAAATGCAGTTACTTTACAATTTATACCGTCAGTGAGTTTTCAAGTGGATGATGAGAAGGAACAGCAGAGATTATTGAATGCATTTCAATTAAATGAGTATGGTGTTCCTAAAGTCACTGATGGTAATCGGAATTTAGTAGCCAATGATGTTAATTATAGTATTAGTCATCCTGTACCAAGCCAGAGTGGGCAGTATAGACACCCTGAGACCCTATACACAGGCCCATCATCGTACTCGGCTCCGCAGGCAACTGTAGGTAGATTAGAAACTCAACAACCAGGAAAAGTTACAGCGCAAAACAATAACTTTTTACCAGCAAGACTGGAAGACTTCAATGAAAATACGGGATATGCTAAAGTTGCCCCATCACGTCAATTTACGTTTTAGTTAAGTGATTAATTTGTAAGTAAAAATTGTAAATAAATTAATTTAAAAAATATTTGTATTTTACTGTTCCCCCAAAAACCCCAAAAAGCGCCCCATAACCTTTCGTCGTCTACTTAGGAAGGGTCAGATGAAAAAGTTCTCCAGCTTTTTTTGCTTATTTTATCCTAAAATTTTTGCAAATATATTAATTTTATAACTGCTTAACTTAATATGTCGAACTAAAATCAGATTAAGTGTCATTTCACCCATCAATACTTATGTAGGTAGACAACGAATTTACGCGTCTACCTAGTGTTAAAAAGGATATTATAAATAAATAAAATATATAATTTAAAGAATTATGCTATAATTAAAGTAGTTAAATTTTGTAACCAGTAAAATTGACATACAATACAATGATATTAAAATTAATGTATATCAATTGTATAGATTGCAAACAAAAATTAAACTTCTAGAAAAAATATCACATACTTCCATACTAACATTAAGGAGTAACCTAATACTAAAATTCTATCGGTCAATTTTCACGGCCGAAATATCAATTTAAAACCTTACTATTACATGCATGCTGACAATAGTTTGTGCACAAGCTGAACAAAAAGAAAAAAAAAAATTAGTATTATTTATTTTTAAAAATCTACACCATATAAAATTTTACGTAAGTATTCGAAAAATTTCTTACAAATATATTTTAAAAAATCTGAGAATATAAGTCAATGCCTTTCTAATTGAATTAGTGGAATGTTACAATAATTATTAATTATATATGAACACATTTTTTCACAGGTATAATGGCCCTTGTTGGTCATATGAAGACATTAATACACAAAGCATTTTATTCAATATTTATCCTACAACGTACTCTCGAAAAATATTTGTAACCCTTAAAAAATTAAAAAATTGAGAAAAATAAGTAATTTGCCTAAAATCTTGTGACCATTGCCTTAACAAACTGGTAAATTTTTGATGATTTTACTTCAAACTTCTATAGACAGTAATTTAAAAATCTTTTATAAGGAACCGACCATTGGTATCAACTCATATGCAGCCTAATATTATTTTATTTTACTTATAATTAGCAGTTCCAATTTCAAATTTTAAAATTTTAAAATAATTATAAAATTTTAGAAAGGCAAAGACTGATGTTTTTCATATATAATAAATCAACACACTCATTCAATTATATCAAAGAAACAAAAAAAGCTCTATAATATAATTACAAAGGTACAAAAACCTTAAGACTAAATTAAATGCTTAAGAGCAAACTTTTACAATTAGAGAAGACAACTCCTAATCGACATCGCCGCCTTCTTCATCTGAAACTAAAAACGCAATATTAACAATGATGATTCTTTCTAAAAGTAATTGATTTAAGCCTGCACTGACATCACTTAATCACCTATGACTTATGAGTATACCATAAATAGTTCCTACCATTATAATGTCCATTAGCATTTTCAAGTTGAAGGTCTCGGAGCCTTGCTGCAGGATCATCAGCTGCGGGGTTAACCTCCTCTGCATCCTCAAACATTTCATCTTGAAAACAAACAAAGCAATTTGTACTAGCTATTTGTAGAGGTATCAAGAGTACACGTGATGATAGCACCTAGAGTACCAAGTACCTGGAGTATCATTATGCTAAACTAAAAAAGACATACCATCTCCATCTTCACCGTCCAAATAATCTTCATCATCATCATCAGTAGGATCAGGGTGTAGAGCCTGACCTGCACACATAGACACATGCATTGCGTGAACATCATCAATTCCTTGAGGCTCAAACCTGAAATTTTTATTAAAAAATTATTTTTAATAAAATGAAATGAAAATAGTTTATCAGCATAGGCACTAAAGGAATGCGCTTGCTCATCGTTAGACCCTACCATGACTTTGGAAAGGCATATGACTCGTACATAAAATATTTTTTTTTAAAACTGAATTTTATTTTAAAAAAAAGTAAATAACCTGTTAACTGAGCAGGACGTATAAATACGTCGAATGTAAACCATGTCAAATTTTGTTTTTTTCCATTGCATTTCATTAAATGTAGGTATATTTCATAGTATTTAATTTATTTTAAGTATAAATAAAAAAATAGTAATATAAATGAGGGTCTACGGGTGTGATGTTTTGACACGTCCTAGTGGAAGAATGCACGCCCGTTCTGTATTACCTAATTAGAAAGGAAACTCCCCGGTTAATAGGATAACAATTCATAAACCATATGATTCACAGTAATAAGTCAGACACTGCCAGGTTTAAATACATACAAATATTAATTATCCCCACAATTAATTAATTGGACCCACATGTCTGGCATTGGCTAGTGTGGTATCATTGAATGCAAATTTTTCTGTATATCTTTGCTATATTAATTATTCTATTCAGCATTGTGGACGCAAACTGTTGGCACATAAACATGCTGCCCATATCGCAAATTTTGCATCGACATAGGTTCATTAGTATTTATGTAGTCATAACTGTAATGGCAGGACTCGATGGAAATCAAAATTCTAAACAAAACCGACCTGAGGTGTGTGATGGGGGGATCATCAGGATCATATTCATCATCACTCTGAGCATCACCGCCCCCCACATTACCTAATTCCGGAAAGCTGTTGGTTTAAATATATATTTAAGTTATTAATATTGTAACCATCTACAGAGATTTTGTAAATTGTTTTAAAAAATCAATATACCTTAATTCAAAGTTAATCATCACACAAAGGGCTGGTATCGGGTCCTTTTGCACCCCATGGACAGCAATTGTTGGATACTGGAGATTTATATTGGGAGACGGGCCGCCCGACATCAGAACACCTCCACCCCACACAACTTCACTAAAAGAATACCAACTCCATATAGTGCAAATACTAATATAATTTTAATAAACGTCACATTAAACATAAAAAATAAACTTACTCTTCAGCTATATATAGATGGCCAATGCCTAATGGCTGATCATTAATCACTAATTTCACATTAGGATTATGGAAAAGGACTCCATTTGCGGGTGGAGTAAACGTGGACGACACAACCACCATTTTTCTTCGATTCTATCCTATTTTGAGTCTACAATGTAGAATATGTCACTTTAGTGTAAAACAACAATTAAGTTATTTACACCAAATTATTTGCGTATTATAAAACTAGGATTTGCCGAAAAGCACGGCGCTCCAATAACCAAAACGCAAAACAAACTGTTATACTATTCATAAATTCTTTAAGGCCAAGGATTATGCAACTTATTCCATACAATGAATATTATTAATTCATTATAGTAACATCATTTTTAAAAGTAATAAAATATATTATACGATAAAGAAGAGATGAAGTGATCGTATTTTTTTACAATCATTAAAACTCATAGACCATAGACAACTAATAACTAAAAGTTACTAGTGTTTAACTGAAAATCGTTATAACACGTAAACCGTTTGATCGGTCTTTGAAATAACCTTCTGCTAAAACTGAATGTTTAATGACCTCAAGAAATTCAATTAATTACATATTATATTAAATTTATTTTTCATCGTAATAATAATAATATTGTCATTTAGATATTTATTTACTCAAAAGTAATAATTAT
Source organism: Tineola bisselliella (assembly GCA_028551675.1). Classification (NCBI taxonomy): domain Eukaryota; kingdom Metazoa; phylum Arthropoda; class Insecta; order Lepidoptera; family Tineidae; genus Tineola; species Tineola bisselliella. The sequence continues at coordinate 77,704 of JAPWLS010000155.1, read as the reverse complement.
TATAAATGCAATCAATCTCAATGTTTTCAATAATATAGATGATTAAATATGAATATTTTTCATTAATAGCATGATGCAATCCCAGTAGATAGATACCCACGTCATGTCATCGGCTCTTCCATCGCTTGATACTTGCTAGAAACGTACGGCTTTAGCAAAAAATCGCCGAAGCCGAAGTTGGAGACTAAAATCGCTTTCTTTTACTTTCTTATTACTAGTTGTCTCTGGCATTATTTATCAATTGTTTTCCGTTGCTATGGTTAAAAATAAATGAAAATGTAGATACTGCAATTTTTAAGTATTGTATGTGAATTTTCAATTTACCTCTGTTATAAACAAACATTATTTAAGGTACGCCTTGCAAGGAAACAATTTTAGCATTGCATTCTTAATATAATGCACATTCTACAGAAATGGAGAGCGAATCAGTTTCAGAAGTATTGTCAGACGTAGACTATGATATAAATTTCTGGGTAGACCCGAGAGTTGCATGGATTAAAGATAGGATACTATCAGCCATCGGAATTAACGATGATGAAATATTTTACAATATGATTGACGGCAATGATACAAAGAAGAAATTGGCCGCGTTGATTTTGTCTCCGGTGCAGAACACAGACCTTAGTTTAGATAAAAGAGCTATGTATGTTTGTAAAATCATTGTGGATAAGCTAATACATGAAGACAGAGAATTTACTGAATGGAGTGAGTATTTAAACCTTGTGTCTTAATTATATGAGTCTTTTTTAAGGACGCGTTTCCAAAATAGACTCAGATATGCGTTGACAGCAGCGGAATTAAATGAGAGAATAAACTAATATAGATATTTTAATTATTTTGTGTTATGTTTTTTAACACGTATATATTTATATATACATTCTTGACAGTCGACAATCTTTAAATGGATACAGATTGGAGTGGAAGAAACAATCATTAGAAGAGGATAACTATATTCTTATCGTGTCGAAGTTGAGGCATGTGTGAAAGGGATGCAGATATCTCCTTTGCCGTTCACGACACCTCGATAGTTTCTCTTTCTATCGCTTATACTATATACCTACAAAAACTGTATCCATTTGAAAATCACCGTGTCTACTTATTTATTATTTTACTAACAGGATGTTAGGACTGGTCTATTTATTTGTTTTTTTAAATATATATATTTAGTACGTTTTTATTAAGCTTAACAAAACGATGTCAAAAAAGCAAATTATATACAGGTTTTTTAACAATGTTTTGAGTTCAACATGTTTACCTGTGGTATTTTTAAATAAATAATTATTTTGTTCATAATAAGAGAAAAGTGTTCCGAAACTGAACTTAAAATCATTAATATTAGTTGAAAAAAAATAACAAAAAAACATTGTAACAATTGTTAGTTACAAATTATATAATTTCGTTTGTTCATGAATAGTACCAAAATTTGCCTTATTCAATTTTTAAATGCACGTTTAGCTTGGGCATGCTTAGTAATTACATTACTGTTGTCTTTGTTAGTGATTAACTATTTTAAAAAAAGGAACACATTGTGTAATTTTTTGAACACATTGGCTTGTATTGTAATTCACAGAAATTGTACCTCCACCTCCAAAACCACCTACTCCACCAAAGAAAGGCAAGAAGGGGAAGAAAGCTGCAGAGAAAGCTGAAAAGCTGACCAAAGAAAAGGGAAAGGGTAAGAAAGGTGCGTCCTCTTTACCTTTTATAAAACTAAAATTTTATAAATATTAAAAAAAAAATGTCTTAGAAACGACGCTCAAACAATGATCCTTACTTGGAACGGGATTTTAGTGGATCGTTTATTCTAGAATCACGTTTGAGCATCGATTCACTTTTATTCTTTCAAAATAAGCAACGTAAGGGAGCAAATTGTACATTTAAGCAGTTGCGTAACGTAAAAAATAAACCAGAGCCCCAACTAAGCTATATACTAAACTAAGAATACAGGGGAGTTCCCCGTGAGTTTCAAACAAGATGTTCGAGGCTTGTTGGGAATTCACTAGTATTTTTTAAATAAGTTGCCATTATTAAAGTCGCGTTTCTGGAATTTGGTTTATTTATATTCCGAATGTGGGACAATTTTTCAATAGTCCAATTTATAGTTTGCACACTAAGGCTATGCCACTGCATTTAAGAAATAATCAGATAAGTACACATGAAACTATGCCCAAGCGTCGTGCCTGGATACAGGACTTATTATAATTAATCTTATGAATGTTATGTTTCAGATGAAGTCGAAGCTGTTATAGAAGGTTAGTTTTATATTTTTCGAACAGTGGGCTTATCACGAATTTTAGTCTGGCTTTCGAATCGAGCTGTCACAAATAAAACGGATCCGTTAGCAATCGGGATCATGAATTTTTACTAACGACTAACGAGCACCAGCAATCTATCAAATGAACGAAAGATCGAGACGTTCGAAAATTAACAAAAAGTATCTAAAATATTGTAGTTCCAAATCCGCATGCGGTGGCGCTGCTCAAATTTCCATACAAAACGCTTGAAGCAAACTCGGTTCGAAAGCCAGACTAAAATTCGTGATAAGCCCACAGTTCTTATAGAATAAAAAGAAATAAAAAATTGTTTAAAGCATTATTGTCATTATAGACAAAAAATACATTACAAATGATTACAGAAATATTACAAGAGGAAATTGAAACTGTTGCTGCGGAGACTGGCGCTGAGGATACTGACACTTTAAAAGCTTCAATTGACTTGAGAATTGGTGAAGACACGTCTACTGAAGATAAAGATGACGATCCGTTCTATTTTCCACCACGTAAGTCTGTAATGTCTTCACGTAAAGAAAGTTTTTTTATTTAATCACATCATAAATGTGATAAAAAACAAATCCATAATGGCTTTCTTTTTTCCAGCTCCTGAAGACTTGGATCCTCTTGTTGATGGTACAGTTGAATTTTACACTGTTATTGTAAGTACCTATATCTTAGTGGTCTTTGGTACGAAAATAAATAAATGTATTAGCATAGGCACTATAGTCGTACTTTTGAGATCATATTAATTTAAATGACATTTTGCGGCTTACTATCGAGGTCAGCGGCAGTCTGTTTATCATCAAACGTCGGATTGAAATAGTCAAAAATAAAAACCGCAAAAAATTAACCATTACACAACCATTCATTTTTTTTTAACTTAGTTTAACTTAAACCTATAATAATTTATTATCATATTTTAGCATCCAGTACCAAAGGTAATAAAATACCCAAAACTCATACCCATATTTGGCGAGTTTAACCCTGAAGATGTGATGAGAAACCGTCGTTACATATACTTTATTCGTCAAACTAAAGATGGGATACCTTTAGCTGATAATAATAATATCACTATGCTTAAAATGCCTGAGTATTTTGTCTTCGGATCTACATCGGGAAAGGTGTTACGGAGTATGAATTTGCAAATGAAAAGTGTACGTAAATACTATACTATACAAGTATTAGTTAAATTTCTAATAGTAAAAAAAACTCATTTTCAATTGGTCCTTTGTCCTATCTACTAATAAAAGATTACTAATTGCAATGACCTATAGCAGTAATAAGTATCTCCAACTTTTTTTTTTTGTTGCGGCACACTTTTAACGATTTCTAAATTTGGCGGCACACTTTTAAAATTTCGTAGCACAGTGGTTAAGAATCACTGACCTAGAGGTTACTTCGTGATATAAGAATATACCACAATTTATTTGAGTTGTGGTTTTGTTTCTTCACAGGTTTTTATTCCATTGTTTGAGAAGCAATTTCATGAAGTGACAGTCAATACTGAGGATAGTAGACACGATATATTGCCCCGACAACATTCGTACGCCGGAGGCCATCATGAAACTGACGAGAAAACTTCAGAGGTAGAAAAAGCTCAATACACAAAAAGCACAACTAACATTTATGATTTTAATAATTTATATTACAGGTGAATTATCTTAGACCATCTGACTATAGAAGAATGTCAAATATTGCTAGAAGAGAAAATGCTGAAAGAAGGTAATAATAAAGAATATAATTAGTTGTTTCAGGCGTTACTTTGCGGAAATCCATATTAAAGGAAATTATTTAAAATTATTTTGCTTATAATTCCCGCTAAAACATTCAGTAAGTGAAGTGGCGAAACGCGTCGACACAAATTACTGAATGTTTTAGCGGGAATTATAAGCAAAATAATTTTAAATAATTTCCTATAATAAAGAATATTACGCAGACACTCAGGTTTTGAATAAATTTACGTGAAGATTAATGTAAACAATTGGCAACAATATACATTTAAGGATTAATTTCGTAATTCATTCACTAAATAATTATTGCAATAACACTACTTACCCATAGATGGCGCTATCTAAAAATGTATCACACAAATATCATTTGTGCATGAATTAGCATATACATTCATACTAGCATACTTCGTTACAGAATCAAGAATATGCGCGGCCAATCTACAATGTCGACGCGCGCTGAAATGTTAGAGATAACAAAGTCACTTTTGGACGTCGGTGTAAGATTTTTTAACTTGTACCTCCAATAAATGGAGAAATCACAAATTAAAGCTGTTTAATTAATCTCTAATTCTTTCTTTTGTTAGATATCTTGATTGATTATTTTTAGTGATATTTGATCCCAAACGTTTTATTATTTCAGAATGAATCAATATTTTATACTCCGCACAAAACTGCTACATCTACAGAAATTACTTCCGACATTGAAACGCTAGTAGATGTTGTTAATTGGTAAGAATATGAAGTCATTATCGCGACTCTGCTATTAACCGGTAGATGGCGGTACTAATAATTGTATCACACATTTTAAGCATAATAAACCGAGACAAGGCTTTCGACCACTATTGAACACTATTTATAAACTCTTTGAAAGATGAAATGTAACCCTCGTGAAAAGATACATGTTTTTTTAGCACCCTTAAATAATAAAAAGTAGAAATAATAACAAATAATAATAATAAAACATTTTGTGTGCGCAGTAAGAGAAATTTAAAAAAAAATCATATCTCAAAATCTACTTGGCCTAGGACAATAAAATTTGGTGTTTCGGATAGGAAATTACCCCCTCTATTACAAGTATTTCCTTGGTCCTTGACTTACGGAACACCCTATATATAGAGTGATTTTAATGAATTTTATTCGTATAATAGGACAATAGAACATATAGAAGGTGAAATGCATATTCCAATGCCGAATATACCGGCGCTAGACGAAGATGATGTTCCAGATCGTATGTTGAAGAAGGAAGCATTCGTACAGCAGCTGGAAGAAGCCGTGGTTAATTGGGAGACACATATTGATGAAACGATTGCTTCTTGTATGAGAAAGGTGAGATGACCTTTTACCTTATAAATACAAAAATAATAGTTATAACTGAACAATGCTTTATGGTTATGGTTATTTTCAGACAAAAGAAGGTGAAGGACCTGTTGCTGAATATCTATATTGGCGTGAAAGAAATGCTGAAATGTCGACATTGGTCGAGCAACTGAAAGCACCGGGTGTCGTCAGAATATTATCCTTGTTGGAGCGAGCTAAATCTTCTTGTGTAGAGGTAGTGTTATGTATTTTATTTGATATTGTTTCTTCGTCTGATTTCAATAGCTGTAGTAGCTACCTATCGTACAAAAAGCCAATTTAATCAATATTCAAGCGAAATAAATTTAATTGTTTTGCAGGAATTTGAAAATTTCAGAGAAAAACTGTTAGATCAATATAACTTGTCTGGTGATAATTTGAAATTTTTATCAACGTTAATGCGATTTTTTACGGTAAATATTTCACTCGTTTATAACTTAGCCTATACTTAACAAATAATAAATACATTTACATTGTGATGATACAGGTAATTGAAGACGATTCACCTCTTCAATTGATGCTGGAGTTGCTCCCAGAATTAGTGCAGAGTCTGTACATGATGTGGGTGCTGTCGAAAGGTTATAGAACCGATGACACTATGGTGCATCTCATGAGCCGAATCTCATGGGCTTTGTCGGATAAACTCGAAAGAGTGTTGAAAGTGCAGACGTTGTTCGAGTTAGTATATTACACTACAGACGACATACAACATACGCACTAGATGAATATATAGATAAAAAAGCTTGGACATAACCCATATCATTTTATGTTTACCTGTAGGTATATAATAGGATGACAATGTCCCTATACAGTAGGTATTCTTCTATGTTGTAGTAGATTTATTATATTATTATGACATTAGTATGTAAATGGACAATGCCAGTATACAACAGCTAAATCAAATTTATATTTAATTTATATTTGTATTTATTTTGACAAGTAAAAGCGCTCTATTGGAGCCCAATTAGTAAAGTAAATAAATAAAAACCAAACTTCCAGTAAACCAAACGAGGAAGTGTTAAGCCTAGCAAGGACCGGTCAGAAAATCATGGAAGATTGGCACGAGCTTTATAGGGTCACTCGGCGGCAAATAGAAATAAGCGCCAAGGGGGCGCGGTGGGAGTTCGACCAACCACTTCTGTTCACAACCACCGATTACATTGCTACTGTTGCTAGGGATTTGGGTGATGTTGTACAGGTTAGTAGTTTTACTCGTATATACATATATATACAGTAATGTATATACTATTTTATCGGTGTCTTATTGTCACTGATTAGTTTAGTAGGGAGGCTAAATAAATAAATAAATAATATGCAGGTACTCATAGATTTTGAAAGGATATTCGGTGCTGAGTTAAAATCCATAATAAGCGATCCAACGCAAATAGATGACGTCAGAAAACGCGTGAAGAATCTCATTTATCCGATAAAAACGTTGGATTTTAGCCTCTTTGTGTTTGACAATAAAGAGAATTGGGATGTTATTATGAGTGATTTTTGGCATGAAGTTAGATATTTGGAGGATGAAGCTAAGAATTATATTAATCAAAGCTTTGGGAATTTGAGGTTTGTGTTTTATTAAAATTGGCTGATTAATAATAATTAATAGTACACATAGCGATTTTCAAATGGATATAGTTTTTGCAAATATGTAGCAGTTGTATTTACAAATTAAAAATAAAATATGATCTCTTGGTAGCTTAGTATCATAATAATATTATTGTTAATAATTTTAGGTCATCGGAAGAAGCTCTGGACGTTCTACTAAAATTCCTGGAGCTCCAAAATCGCGAATCCATACATCGAGAGCTTTCTACTAAGTTCGATTTAGTAATGAGGCAGTATATTAAGGAGCTTACTGCAATTGAAGACACTTTCACTGTAAGTTTTAGTTCTAACTATATTGTAATTATATTAAGTAGTGCCTCTCCAGGGTAAAATTGCTATCACGCTGAAGAATATAATAATAAATATCTTCATAAGAATAAAAAATCAGGATCGGGAATGTATTGGTATCCTAAAAGCCAATATTAACCCGGCTACACGCGAACAGCCTGAAATTTCCATTTCCAAAACAGTCTTATTTATGGTGATAAAAATATAGCACACTCCATCTATTGGCGAATAGTTGAACTAGCATAAAATTACATGTAGTGACATCTTTTATGAAATAGGGTAATTATTAATTTTAAAAACAACCATAATAACAATCAAAGCAATTTACAGCGATATCGCAAAAATCCACCATTACTACGGAATCATCCGCCAGTCGCAGGCGCAATGTATTGGGCGAGATTTCTTTTTAATAAAATGAAACAACCCGTTTTGAAGTTTCAAAAGGTATTAGATAAAAATATACGATGCTCTTTTGTTTAGTTATATTTAGTATATAGTATATTTAACTCAATAATTTTAACATGATGACATTGTAAAATTATAATTGTCGATATATTTACTCTGCCTATATATGGACTTCTAAATATTTATAAATATACAAGGTGATTCAGTTGGAGCCGAAAATGGGGTATTGTTAGTAGAGCCCATCCCTTCTTTTTTTATTTTTTTAGGTTTTTTAATATCCTGAAATTAATTGTTAAGATTGTGAGCACTTTATTGTGTAAAGTCAAGCGGGGTACAATATAGTTAACAAAAATAATAATAAAATGCAAAAAAAATCTAGGTACCAGAGTTAAATGAATCCGAGCAGAAGAAAGAGGCGTTTCTGATATACAAGAATTTATCGAAATTAATCAAAGAGTATGAAGACAATAAATACAATGAATGGGTCAATGGTGCCGGTGATTTTGTCGATAATATTATGAAAAAAAATATACTGACGGTTGTTTTTAAGGATGGCGAAGGTGAGATCTATCTATGAGCTCTATCTTGGCACGCAGAATAATGGGGCATCAATTATCTAATTTATTTTATATAAATATAATTATATTGATATTATATGTATGTGTATGTAACCTGTTATTATGTACTTTTTTATATATTATTAGTAATTACATTTGTGCCTCATTCACTGCATTCCTCTCCTAATAGTTAGCTGGTGGAGAATCCCAAATGGCATTAAGCTCGCTATTGTACCATGTTTATTTTGTAGCGCAATAAATATTTATTATTATTATTATTATGAGTTTTTACATTGAGATTATGAAACTTTTGTAATAAGAAAAACAATGTCTAATCATAAATATCGTGACAAAACCTAGAACAAAATAATATCATATAATAATAAATATTTTATTAACTAATTTAAAGCATTTAGACCGCTAACGTAACTAGCTAACATGCTAAGTACTTAGTCGCTGAGACCATTTTCTTATGTTATTCATTAACTTACAGATGCAGCGCCAGCATCAAATCGTACAAAACAATCTGGTGGTAAAAAGAAGCTCGGATCGGTCGTCTCTTTACAACCGGTTGATATTGTCAATAAGGAAATAGCTGACAAAAGACGTAGGGATAAAGCATGTAAGTTTTCATTTATTGCTTATGTAATCATTCCAATTATGACCGGTAGATGGCGCTACTTAGTTTCGTTTCTCATATATTTATTAACTAACTAATTTGACAGTATTTATTTTAGTTTTTCTTATGGCAATGTCAAAGGAAATATTTTAATTACGTGCATATAATGTATCATCACACTTTACAACAAACAGTCACTTTCAGTCAAGTCAAAAAGAAATCAGTAGCGTTTCTTCAGGCAGTTTTTAAATTTTAAAATAGACCCAATTTAGTTTTAGGAAAATAATTCAGGAGTTTTATCTCGAAAACTCACTTTTAACAGTCTTGTTTGTTTTATAGTGATGCTCATGCGCATACCTGGCCAGCATTACGAAAATGTACGCTCGCCGAGCTCAGTTTCGCTTTTGGCTAAAGAAGGGCTTGTAAGTAATAAATATACTTCTCCCCTAATGCATCAAGCTGGTCAATTTTACTAACTTATTAATGTGTTTCCCCTTATTAATATATAAAGCCTTTAATTTGACTCATTTATTATATATTCAATTAAATATATTATATATTGAATTAAATAATTGTAATTCTATAGAATTAAATTATAATTTAATTTTGACATTTGAATTTTTTATTTGATTTGATTGTTATTTTGATTTAATTAATGAATGATTTTTTTTTTTTTTTAATTTTATTGTAAATAATTTTGTAATATTAGTGCTTGCCGTTTTCACAGTGCATAGGGCCTACAATTGGATTATTATAATTCTTAGTATGATATTAATTCCTAGTCTAGTTGTAGAGCCCTGTTTGTGAACCCAATAAATAAATAAATAAATAAATAAAATTTGTTGATACGACTCTTAAAACCTTTACATGGTATAAAATGCAAACGTGTTTACTTACAATACACGAAAATATTGATTCTAGACTGACGTAACATGGAGAGATTTAACAGTACACAAACTGATGCAAGAATATGGTTTGGAATTTAAAACGAATTTCGATCAACACATATTTCTTATTATTCATGAAGCAGAATTGATGGAACAATTGGGTGTGTTTAAATTATTTTTATTATTGACTGTATTAAGCGATATCTCAATTACTTGTATTAGATCATGCAATGAAAATTTAACAGCTATTTATGTCGAACCCTGTGTGTTATTTTAGTCTAACGGTTCTCAAACTTTTTTGGCTAAAGAAAAAGCACTAAAATATTTTTTAAAAACTGATAAGTATTTATTAATAATTATATTGCAATGTAATATTATGTGGTTAAACGTATTACTGTTTTTAAATTTTATATGGCAATATTTAGATGTAACCTTATAATCTCTCTTTAGTAGGTATTTTTTCCAGTATTTTCGACCTAAAGCTCCGCGGAGCACACTTTCAGAATGGCTGTTTTAGTCTGTTCAGAGGTTATACATATTATAGTTTGGGGTCAGGCCATAGTAAGGCCATCTAAAATAGTACATACTTTTAGAAACAATATCATTTTTATAATTTATTTATTTATTCCTTATATTATGATAAAATAATACAGTTTGAAAGGAAGAAGAGAATATATGCAATATTATTAAAAATATTTAATACAGGAATAAGTCTACCATCGAATATACGCAACGTGGCAATGCAAAAAGATCGTCTGTATTACGAATTGGAGGCTTTAGAAATAATTATTAATAAATATAACAAAAGCACAGCGTCGCTGAGCCCTTCTGAAACGCATCTATTGAAGAAACATCTGATGGACACTGAGAGACATATACTGCCTGGTCTCACGAGAATAACTTGGACCGCTTTGGGGATTAAGGAATATATCGCTGACATTAACAAAGGTATCTATTGTATTTTAACTGTATTAACATGTCACGTGACCGTACTACTTCAGGGTATAATACAGAAGGCTTCCATTTGGTCCTTAGAAGACTTCAGCACCCACGATTACCTGTATTTTCAGGCCAAAACTCATTACAAGCCGTGTATCAACAATTAAAAATGGTGGAAAAAGAGATTGAATTCAATTTAGACCAATTGGAAATGTTCGATTTATTCCCTATACTTAAACCACAGAATTATATCGATGCAGAAACTGGAGAATTGGATGATACATGGTTGTATTCTTGTAAGGTAAGTCTGATAAAGGATCGGTTTCATTTCACTATTTATGCTTGTGTTGTAATATTTTTATGATACCTTTATGATTTTTGTTTTCGAACCTAAGAGTAATCTACAGCAATAACTTTAAACTAATAATAGAATAGTTTGAAGCAGTAAACTGTTATTTATTGTAGTTTGAATAAAACTACTAATTAATGAAGTTTCCTATATTATGTATATATTTCAGCAATATTTTGTTGAAGTCGAGAACGAGCGTTTGGAGCGAGTCGCCATGACGTCGCGTATTTATGATCGTATAGGACCGATACTTAAGAAGTTAGAGTATTTAATACTTGGCACCAGTACTGGCACCGCAGAAGTGATGTGGTCCTATTACTCTTACTGGGAGAAGAAGATATTTAGATCTCTTGTGGTGTGAGTAATTTTAAGATTCTTCTTTGTTTTTTTTTAAATGATTTGAACCACCTAATATTACGTTTGTTTTAAATGATGTGAGATTTCATTTCATTCTCGCTTCAGTAATCCTTGATATAAAAAAGACGATATAGATTACCTACCACGGGGCTTCAAACATTGAGTTACTTAATGGCCTTAAAAGTGGTGAAAATAACTGATAAATAAAAAGAATAAAATAATAAAATAAATGATATTTTTTATATGTCTACAAATTATTAACGCGTTTATTTATGCAGTCGTAAGCCACATACAATATTTTTAAGTTAACGTAACCTAATATAAAGTTTACTATTTTCAGCTTAACCCTGGAAAATCTAGAACATTTCCAGAAATGTTTGAGCTCTAACACGCCTATGTTTCAAATCGACGCGATACTAGTTCCGCCCGATATAACGATGAGACCAACGGCTGCCGAAATATGCAACATAGTCCAGTATAATATCAAGCATTTTCTTAATAGGTATTTATATTGTTTATTTCTCTGCCTTTACCTTTCTCGTGGACTGCGTTCTAACTTAATTCTAGGCGAAGTATGGTCATATGTCAAGTTACAATAAAAACATCTTTTACAATTCTATTTTGATTATTAACGATGCATTATTCCGTAATTTTAATCTAGAAACCTCGCTTATATTTCTTTAAAGTTTACCACTAAAAAACAGCACTGGTTATTTTGTTTTTAATATATATAACTCAAAGGTGACTGACTGACATAGTGATCTATCAACGCACAGCCCAAACCACTGGACGGATCGGGCTGAAATTTGGCATGCAGGTAGATGTTATGACGTAGGCATCCGCTAAGAAAGGATTTTGATCAATTCTGCCCCCAAGGGGATAAAATAGGGGCTGAAAGTTTGTATAAATCTTATTAGATTTTCGACTGATTGAACTGAAATTAAAGATTGGAGCTATGATGAAGACGTTTTTACACACGGTAAACAAAAATAAAAAAACTATACCTAATTAATAATAATACTTCTTAACGGGAGCGAAGCCGCGGGTAACAGCTAGTTTTGTTAATATAGTAGTATTAAGCTATCTTCGTACTGAATTTATTGAAATCAATTCAGCGATTTAGCGCTCAAAGAACAGACAGACGTTTGCGCAATTATAATATTTATTAGTAAATATTAGTAGCTTTCACTATCCCGGCGTTTTCTTACATTTGTTAATAATAATAATTAAAAAGACCTACAGAATAATTATTTTAAATCTTTACTTTATAGACTCACAGCCTACCCTCGTTGGATGAAGAAAACATGTCTCCCGTGCCCCCCTCAAAGGGTATCAGATGCGACCGGAAACGATTTCTATGTATTTTCGTTCTTTGAAGACATTCTACGTGTCATGTCTATCAATGACGTCACGATTTTGATTCAAGACACCGTGTATAGACTAACTGTTAATATAAATACTTGTATACAGAGGTTGGTATTTTAGTCCTCAATAAAATAATCTAAAGCACATGTTTTTTGTGCCCTGCCCCACCTTAGTCTTTCTAAAATTATTATTCCCCCCTTATGTAACCAAACGCCCAGTTGATATTTTGGTCCCGTCAAGCGAAATTATACCTAATATTTAGTTATTTACCGCAATTATTGAAGAATTTGCTTTTTTCGTTAAATTTGGCACCGAAATCTAGTATTCCATTTAAATAGTCCGAAGCAAAAGGGTTAAACTCATGTCGAGTCCATTTTCGAATTACCCCCCTGTGGGGCGTGGGCCCCACATTGGGAAACACTGATCTAAAGGGAGTATGTACGTCTCTTAAAGACATAGTGTAACTGTTTCACTTCATTTATCAGTGGTAGCACTTATCTCCTCTGAAGAATCACGGAGTGTGGTCACGTGACAGGATACATGTAAAAATAACTGATCAATTTGTAGATGGCAAAAATATCAGCACCTATGGGCGTTCGATAAGAATCTCTCTTGCGAAAAATACATTCAGAAGCATGATCAAATTCACAAATACGAAGAGAAGTTCTTCTTTTTCGAAGACATCATTGCTGATCTGCATAACCATGTGAAGTTTGTGGATGTCGGTTCAGTGCGAGTTAATCTGCGTCCAATAATTAAACAGGTATGTGATTAAGAAACAAACATCGGTTAACCATTAGATGGCGCTATCTACTTTTTACCGGCATCTTTGGGAGCCTGTCGAATCTGTCTTTTACCTTGCACAAAGCTCAGTTACACAGAGATTGATTACTACAAACATGAGAATTTTCTATTATTCTGAAATCCTTACCAGTTATATTTAGATTGTTATAATGACCAGGAGGTAATACTTGACGCCGCGCTGACGCATTTATACCGCGTGAATACAGTCTTAAAATTGACTTACTCGTACATTGATTTTTAAACAAAGTTCTAACACAAAGTTGACACAAATCGTAGGCATATTAACGACATAATAATGTACATATAATAGTACCTACATATAGAACAATGTCGTCAGTAGAATCAGTCGTTGAAGCGAAGCCGAAGCGACCGTACGTATCCTGATGATGCCACGTGAATTGGCGAAACGCGTCGAGACAAATTACTGAATGTTGTAGCGGGAATTATAAGCAAAATAATTTTGAATAATTTCCTTTAGAACAATGTTGCAACTTGCATATAGCGAATTCTTATTATTGTAGATCCCTCTGACACAATCGCTGCTCCCGCTTAACTCTATTTGTTTCAGGTGCAAGACCATGCTCTGGAATGGACAACTACCCTCGGAAATTGCATTTTAACACGAACCCGAATGAATATGTATGATTTGAAAAATCAAATTGATGTAAGTTTTCCGTGTTTCAGGATTAACTTCTCATGCCAAAATATTCTTATACTAACACAACATATAGTGCATACATTCATATTACAATATTAGTCATGATTAAGATGTTATTATACGAGTATATGACTATGCCACTATGGTAGAGTCTAACGATGAGCAAGCGCACGCCCTTAGTGCCTATGCTAATATACTATTTTCATTTAATTTAATTTCATAAGTATGTTTGTGTCATTATATACAAATAAAAATAATGTAATCTGTGTTAATTCGGTGGATCGTAAATAAATATAAATTAAAAAAAAAAACAATAATATGATGTTTTATTATTCACAGCTTGTTTTTAATATGGTTTGTTATGTTTATTAGAGTGTATTACAAATAAATTTCAGCACACATTCCTTAGTGCAGTGTTTATCATTAGAATTATCTAATAAAATATTAATTTCAGGCTCTACGTACAGCTGCAAACATGAACATAAAAGGCTTAGAGGATTTCAAACTTGTAATGGCGACCATAACATTGGTCCAACAAATGACAATCACAGCCGAAGTCAAATATAAAACTATGCATGAAATATTTCAAATGTTACGAAGACACTCTATTAATGTAATGTATTTATGTTAAACATAATTTTAAAATTTACGGCTTATTATTGTGTTTATCGTTTATAGTTAACACTAGATTTACCAGACCAGTCAAAATGACTGGTCTTGCAAGATCAAATTAAAATTCCTACTGCGTGTAACATTTTCTTTAATTCTTCTAATCTTCTTTAATTTATAACAGAAGAATTAGTTTTATGAATTTTATATTATTTTATATATATTTGTAACAAACATATGCTTTTTTTGGCTTTGGTAGAAATAGGTATATTTAAGCTGGTAAATTTAGTGTTAAATAACAATGTTAACACAAACCGGTAGATGGCACTAGCAAGACTCATATCGCACAACCTTAATTTACCTATGATTTATTATTATGACAACTTAAAGAAAAATACAATAACAATTTTCTATGTAACTATTTCATATTAATACTATTATCCTTTTCTTTCTCCAATTCCTCTTTGTACAAGTCTCAATGTAATATTACTATTTATTCTTTTACAATTAATGAAAAAATCATCTTCAGGTGGACGACGAAGACATTGAATTCGCTAAAAATCTCGAAACCTCGTGGGGTGGTTTGTTCCAAACGTGTCTATTCCGAGGTAACACATTAGAACAGACAAAGGAAAAATTCTCAAAACTCAACGTGATTGAAATCTCAAATTTTTTAAAAGAAATCGATGATTTTATTGAAAGGTTTGATAATGAGGGTCCGGCTACCGTTGATCAAGATATGGATAGGGGGCTGGAATTAATGGAGGTGAGCTTATAACGAAAGTAACACAACTGTAGCTTATTGAATTATTTAATTATACGTACTCTATAAATATATGTACATTTTCAAATGGATTCAGTATTTGTAGGTATATAAGCGATATAAAGAGAAACGATCGTGGTGTCTTGAACGGCAAAGGTGATGCGTCTCTTTCACACATGCCTCAACTTCGACACAATAAGAATATAGTTATCCCTTTCTAATGATTGTTTCTTCCAGTTCAAAGTCCAATCTGTATCCATTTAATTTAAAGATTGTCGAATGTACTCTAACTTCTACCTGTAAGTTGAATTTAAGAAATATTATTTTTGGTGCACTATAGGAGTATGGAAAGCTATTTGATGAGCTGGAGACTCGCAAGAAGGTGCTACAAGCTGCAGAGCAACTCTTTGATAATCCACTGGCCGACTTTTCTAATTTCAATCGTGCCAAAAGCGACTACAGTGCAATGGAGAAGATTTATAAAATATATAAAGCACAGAAAAACGCTAGAGAAGTCTGGGCTAAAACTTTGTGGGCTGACCTAAATCCTCAGGCGCTGGTTGATGGAATTGAGCAGTTCTTCAGAGAATATAGGTTATTTTAATTTTTGTCTTTTTACTAATAATTTTTAGTGCTTTATTAACACGTTTTAAACGTCGCGCGTTGCAAATCCAATCAATATAAATAAATAAAAATAAAATAGTTTATTAGTAAAGAATTTTAGGACATAAAAACAGCAAGGGCCCCTGTACTAGGTTGAAAAACCTGTGCTGCTGGGTACTCCAGTTACTGAGCTAGATGTATGATAGAAATATAAATATAAAAATATACTAACATAATTCAATAATATTCAATTTGACAAAATCGCGATAATTTATGGTTTACAATGTATTTCATAAAGCTATTTACACAAACAATTTATACCGGATGTAAATCAATAGAGCAAAAATACCCGCCTCGCTTATAATGTGTTAATAAAAAATTTGCAATTTATTTAGGAAACTACCAAAACCCATACGAACGACTCCCACGGGTTTGATACTAGATTTGAAGATGAAACAGTTCAAGAATGTCGTACCATTGATGGTCTCCCTTAGAAACGAAGCGATGAGAGAACGCCATTGGAAGAAACTTATGTTAAAGACTGGTACGTAGTATAGGGTAGACGCACAATCTAAGCTGAGACTTAGAGGAAATGTATAATTCGTATACATTAAAGTTCAGATTCCTCAAAGCTCCCGTAATTTTCGTGTTCACTTGTTATTTTGTTGATGCAATTTTAGGAAAAGAGTTCGATATGTCACCGGAACGGTTTACATTGGATAATATGTTTGCTATGGAACTACATAAATACCAGGCCGTTGCTGAGGAAATTGTGAATCATGCTATAAAGGTTTCATTTTCTGTATTTTATTTGCAATTACGTATTATTATAATTATAATTACGTACTATATTGTGGGGAATATCATGTGAGAAAACTAGTGTTATGATTTTTAAAGCCTTTCGTAAAGTATTACTTAAAAACACACTATTGCTAAGAGCTATATCAAAAATTAAAATTTAAATATGATATATCCCAAAATGACGTTTTTCCAGATACAGTGTGTTGGTTTTATAGTGCAAATCAGCTACCACATACAAAAAATCGTCTACCCTATGTTGGCTTCTTTGTTTGTCTAGGTCAATAGCTGTTAAGGCATCAATGGAGATCGTGATGGCGTCGACAAAAATTGGGATGACATTCATCATTAGTCTCCTAATAACACAAGACTTTAGACTAACATAATAATTTACTACAGGAATTGTCAATTGAACGTGGTGTAAAAGAAGTCCAAGAAACATGGGCGGGCATAGCGTTCACAGTAGCACGCCATTACAACCGAGGGGAAGATAGGGGGTATACTTTGAACCCTTGCGATGAAGTCATGACAAAGCTCGATGATGATATTATGTC
This sequence comes from Tineola bisselliella, assembly GCA_028551675.1. Lineage (NCBI taxonomy): Eukaryota > Metazoa > Arthropoda > Insecta > Lepidoptera > Tineidae > Tineola > Tineola bisselliella. The sequence goes on along the minus strand of JAPWLS010000155.1, from coordinate 60,182 downwards.
ATTGCAGAGTATGGCCGCATCACAGTAAGCTCATTCTTATTAGAATAAACTTGAAATATTAAACGTGTTATAAGCAAAATTTGGTAAATTCTAGGTTCATAGGACCCTTCCTGAATGTAGTTCAGAAGTGGGATCGGCAATTGGCTTTAATATCTGACGTCATAACTGCCTGGTTTGCGACGCAGAGGAAGTGGTTGTATTTGGAGGGAATATTTGTTGGTGGCGATATAAGATTGCAATTGCCGGAAGAGGCTAAGAAATTTGATGATATTGATAAAATATTTCGAAAGGTATTATTTTTATTGCTCACTTTCACGAGTTTATTCATTCAAATTACAAAATTTAACGGACAAAACTTAATGACGGATATAATAAATTCCCCATATTAAAATCTGTCTCATAACACAAGTTTTAAAATACGTCTTGACTTATTTTTCAGATAATGTTAGATACAGCAAAGCGTTTAAATGTAGTAGATTGCTGTACAATAGCGGGCAGACTTGAAGAATTAGTTAAACTTGAACTGGGATTGCAGAAGTAAGTATTAAATAGTATGTTCTGTCTCTTTCATCCTTATAATATTTTTAATTCATTAGAAAGAGACTAAACATAATTTAGCCAATTCATTGCCTAGTACAAAGTTACTTAAGTAAAATTTCGCGGTCGTAATACTCTTTAATTAGATAAATTCGCGATTCATGAATATGCTGAAAAAGAAGGATTTATAGAAAGAAGAATAGAAGAGCTTATGTGTCGTATTTAAAATTACAGATGTCAAAAATCCCTAAACGATTATTTGGATTCTAAAAGACGCATTTTTCCGCGTTTCTTTTTTATCTCAACGGACGAGTTACTTTCTATTTTGGGTAGCAGTGAATGTAGCTGTGTACAGGAACATATGATTAAGGTAGACTACATATGCCTATATTTTGCAAATATAAATCTCCGCCTAAGTAGCTATCGCCTATGGTACCTAATATCGTTTAACATATATCAATTTTCTGCATCAACATGCAAAATATTACTTATGTGTATCAAAATTGTACGTTTTATAGAAATCCCACTAGAACTAGCAACCGGTCAATATGACCGGTTTCAAAAATTATTCCCGAGACTTTTATGTAAAACCTTACTCATCACTTTTTGTAAATGTAATAGAAATTCTTTGCAATTCTACGATAAATTTATTGAATTATGTTTAATACTTTTTTTGACTAGTTGGTAAAAATAGGTTATATAGTGTTAAGGGCTGAGGTATAAAATGTATGTAGGTATATAAAGAGAGCTTAAACACAAAAAAGAATCTACCCGCTAGAGTCTCGAATTTTTCTCACCTTTCCATTATCTATTACATTGCCTTGCAGATGTTTGATAATATACGTTCGTTAGACCTTTATGTTGATCACACCAATAGGCCAGTGGCTGCTAAAATGATTTCTGCTGAAGCTGAAGTGAGTTCTATTTTGTTCATAGCACTTATATCGATATAATAATCTACGAAGCAAAATTAATTATAACCTATATTTATATTGTTATTATGTAAAATGATGATGTTAACAGGTTATGGAGTTCCGTTTCGTCGTCTACACCGAAGGCAGAGTTGAAGATTGGATGAATTTAGTTCTTAATGAGATGCGAAGAACTAACAAATATATTACGAAGAAAGCTATTTTTGAATATGGAAAGAATTGGAGAGTGCCTAGGTTGATATTTTTACTAATTTATGTCTTACAACTCAACTTAAAAAGAATCTATCGGAAGTAAAGTGATAGGTCCTTTACTGTTCTCGTCTCGTGGTTCGATTGAGTTAGTTTCTTTTACACGAACCAATGGATATCGCGAGCCTCACAAAGAAAACAAAAGAATAATGATAATAAAAGTCCTATGATATATGTACCACAATTAATGCTTATTAATTATATTTCGCAGAACTGAATGGATTCTCCAATACCAGGGCATGGTATGTCTCGCTGCCAACGGCGTTTGGTGGACAGCTGAGACTGAAGAAACGTTCTTAAAAATCAAAAAAGGAAACAAACGCGCCATGAAAGAACATTTGCAACAACAAAATGAACAACTTGATGCGCTTGTTGTTAAAGTTAGACAAGGTTTTTATTATTATATATTTTTAAAGTCAACATATTTACTTTACTTTCTTTTATATATCTGCTATATTTTTAATTTAGATAAATAATAGCTGAACTTTCTACAAACATTGTCGGTTACAATACTCAAATACTTACTACGGGAAATATGTGTCCTTTTTTATTCTAAAAGCACTGGTTTGATAACTATCCCGTTTTAACGTAACGACCAGAAAATATTCGTCGGTGCTGTTCCTAAGAACGTTTGCTTACAGCTCAAATTTCTTGTAGTATGTAATATCTTTACATTGCACCCTGTATACAGATTTATCGTCAAATGACCGACTAAAGTTTCGCACAATAACAACGGTCGATGTGCACGCTCGTGACATAATTGAGGGGTTTGTGCGCGATAATGTGACTCAGGCGCAGGAATTCGAATGGGAGAGTCAGTTAAGATTCTATTGGTTGAGGAAAGATGATAATTGCTGGTTAAGACAATGTACAGGTGTGTTTTTATATTCCTATCATAAGAAATACAAATTTGATTATACAGTGTGTTCTAATAGTCAACATGATAATACTTGAACATACTGTGTATAACAGTTCTAAAATACTATTTTCTAAAGTACTATTTATTTTCATAGCAACCAATTTAATTTTATAACTGTGGGTATGCTAACTTCAGCTATGCCGGTTTTCCTTCTAAAAGCTTGATTATTGTGATTCCAGGTTCATTCGAATACGGTTACGAATACATGGGATTGAATGGTCGTTTGGTAATAACTCCATTAACCGATCGGATTTATTTGACTATTACCCAAGCGCTTACTATGCAATTGGGTGCAGCGCCTGCGGGTAGGTGTTTAACAATCTATCAGCTCTCGTTAAAATTTAAAATTTATTCATTTTTGTATTAGATCAAAGAAAATCCAAACTTTGGGTTTGTGTAGTGTTTTATAAAGGTCTAGTATCCTGGCATATAATCATAACCAACTCTGAAACGCGACTAGGGACGGCAGACTGGACTAATAATTCTGTTTTCTTTACAGGTCCAGCTGGGACTGGTAAAACTGAAACAACAAAAGATTTAGCTAAAGCCATGGGTTTACTGTGCGTCGTAACTAACTGTGGTGAAGGAATGGATTTCAGAGCTGTTGGACAGATTTTAGCAGGTTTGTTTACTTAAGATGAAACCTAATATTAGGGTTATAAGGAACTGAATTGGTAATTATTATTTTTAAAAGACGGAGTGCGATCACACGACTAAGTATGTAGTGACTTATCTAGTGACCAGTAGATGGCGCTAATTTATCCCATAACTCACAACAAATATACTTGCTGAAAGCTGTTTGAAGAAAAGGTAATGGATTTAAGAATATATTTCTTCTTCCAGGTTTATGCCAATGTGGAGCATGGGGTTGTTTCGATGAATTCAACAGAATTGATATATCTGTTCTGTCTGTCATATCTTCACAGTTACAGTGTATTAGGAGTGCTCTACTGATGAAATTGAAGCGATTTACTGTATGTATTTATTTGAACATTCATGAGTTCGCTAGTGAACAATAGATGGCGCTAGTTAATCCTGTATCTCGGAGCTTATATTTTTACTTTATTTTTACTGTACTCAACTGTACATGGTATTTATTAAATTTTAATTGTCAATTCACAGTTTGAAGGTCAAGATATCGCAATGGACAGTAAAGTTGGTATTTTCATCACAATGAATCCAGGTTATGCAGGTCGTACTGAGTTACCTGAGTCGGTGAAGGCACTATTTAGACCTGTTGTCTGTATTCTACCCGATCTTGAAATGATTTGTCAAATATCACTGTTTTCTGATGGATTTCTTACTGCCAAGGTATCTTAGTTATTATTTTAAATAAAACAATTCCAATTATTTTTGCTAAGATACAAAAGCCATTATGATAAATGTTCTGAAAGGACTGATCAAGCTGCATATGTATATGAACAGTGTACCTGATATTATTTTTTTTGTTTAGAATATAAGTTTCTTATAAAAATTGATATCCAATAATTGATCCACTCCATTGTATTCTCTAACTCTCGGATGCTACTTTCCCCGCTTCTCTTCCTCATGCCTCAAGAAAAGAGCTGATTCTATGCACAAATATTTTTCAGGTATTAGCAAAGAAAATGACGGTGCTTTATAAGGTTGCAAGAGAACAATTGTCCAAACAATCCCATTACGATTGGGGATTGAGAGCTTTGACTGCTGTTCTGAGAATGGCTGGTAAGCTGAGACGAGATTCTGTTGGGTTGAGTGAAATCATGGTGCTAATGAGAGCTTTACGGTTAGTAGAAACCACTGATAATAATAAATACATAAACACTATCATTATCAGAATAATAATGTATAAATTTTCATCCAGCACATAGTTCATCAAAATTAATTTAGTACTAATAATATTTGATTTTCAGAGATATGAACTACCCTAAATTCGTCTTCGATGATGTCCCATTGTTCCTCGGTTTGATCAAAGATTTATTCCCGGGGTTGGAGTGCCCCAGAGTTGGGTATCCAGAGTTCAATACAGCTGTCGTTGATGTTTTGAATTCTGATAGTTATATTGTGCTAGATCATCAGGTGAATTACTTTTCTCAGCTAAGTTGTAGTATAAAAAGGCAAGATAAACCTAATATCATATTAATTTTTCAGGTGGATAAAGTAGTTCAGCTCTACGAAACAATGATGACACGTCACTCAACTATGCTTGTAGGACCAACTGGTGGCGGGAAGACCGTAATTATGAATACGCTGGTCAAAGCGCAGTCTAATCTTGGACTGAACACTAAGCTTATCATTCTTAATCCTAAGGTAATATCGTTGGAAAACTATTTTTAAAAATCATAGCGAGTTCGCTACTCGCTCATAGATGGCGCTATGTAAAGTATATCACACATTCTATAGTTATATAATAGTTAGCATTATAACATCGCGAACTTACATATACATTTATATCTAGCAAGAAGGCTTATACCATGGTTAAATAACAAAAACAAAAACAATCTATTTATTTTACTTTTCAGGCTTGTTCTGTGATAGAATTATATGGAATATTAGATCCAGTTACAAGGGATTGGACAGATGGTTTATATTCCAAAATATTTAGAGAGATGAACAGGTAAATTAAAAAACAAAAACAATTAATACATAAATTATTGTTGTCATTGTATTGTTTTCGTATTTATTATTATTATTACATAGGTTTTGAATCAGTTCCATGCTTCGTTACTAAAAAACGATTATTATTCTATTTTATATTCCAGACCAGCAGAACCTAACGAAAGACGTTACTCGTCATTCGACGGTGACGTGGACGCCCTCTGGATTGAAAATATGAACTCTGTCATGGACGATAATAAACTTTTGACTTTGGCGAATGGTGAACGAATTCGTTTAGAACCGTACTGTGCTTTGCTGTTTGAAGTTGGTGATTTGAATTATGCATCACCAGCGACTGTTTCAAGAGCTGGTATGGTTTATGTTGACCCCAAGAATCTTGGTTTTCAACCCTATTGGGATAGGTGAGTATCTTTGTCGTAATATATCAGTCCAAATATACATACTACCTTTAAATGAAATTTAGATGTGTTACATCTTAGATAACGCCATCTATGTTCGAGTAGTGCCTTTAGCTTATTCCAAAATGAACTGTGTAAAAATGGTTTCCCATAACAGATGGGTAAAATCTCGTTCTAACGTTGAAGAACGTGAGCAGCTGAACAGTCTATTCGAGCATTATGTACCTGGCGCTATCAACTATATTGTATTCGGACTGTTTGGTTTACAACAACAGACACCGTTGAAGACTATTGTACCACAAACACCACTGAATTTGGTAATTTTGAAATTTGTCTTGATTCATTTGTCTACCAAACCGATTCTGTTAGAACTTAAAAAAATAACAATCGCTTTTTTTAAATTCAGGTTATGCAACTATGTTATATGATATCAGGACTTCTACCTGATAGAGATGAGAACGAGGAAGGGTTTGATAAAAGTATAGGTGAATGCGTGTTCATGGTGGTTAGTATTTATATACAAAATATTAAGTACATAATATACGCAAAATATATTTAAAATGACCGATATTTAACCTTAAATAAATCCTAAATCGAAAATATTGAATTTATTAATGTATTTTTACCAGTCGATGTACAACTCCCTCGGCGCAGCCATTGTCGATAATGGTCGCTTGGATTTTGATAACTACATTAAAAAAGCATGTCCAATGATGCTTGTCGAAGATACTTTGGAGAAAAAAGCTACCACCAGTAAGTCAATTCTATTCTAAATATGTACAATTTTACATTATGCAATGATTATAGAAACTTTCTTCATAATGAATATATACTCTACACGTGAATCAACCTGTCAGACCTATGCGGTAATAATGTTCGAAGTAATCACAAACATGCTTTATGTGGATTACTATCGCGTTTATATCGATTATTTTCGGCAACAGCGTGATGTACGATATCGTAAGCTGCATGTAATATTCTAAATATGTTTATTTTAATTCATTTATTCATTATTAAAGTAAAATAACAGTATGCTTTTCGATGGTCCCACACTAGGCAATGACTGACACGTCACTTACTATATTACAACTTTCTTTATAAATTAACTTTAAATAAATTATCTTCTATCTTAATTAATATTAAATTTTAATAGTTATCCTATAACTTTATTTTATACTATGAAGAGCTTAGATTTTATTTCTAAATCACTGAATGTTATTTATTCCTTTATAGAATACTTCCCAATGGGTTTCCCAACCCTCTACGATTATTGCTTACAATTAAGTACCAGTACCTGGGAGGCCTGGGAGTGGCTCGTGCCCGAATACATACACGATAGGAGTATGAAGTTCCCGCAAATATTAGTGCCAACCGTCGATACGCTCAGATTGACCTGGCTTATTAAAATTATGGAGTCTGTTAGTATGGTTTTCAATTACTTTTAACCAAACTTTTTTTGTTATGATAATTGGTACAGTCGACAATCTTCAAATGGATACACATAAACAATCATTAGAAAAGGATAACTATATTGTTATCATGTCGCCTGCGTTCATTTGGCGAAGTTGAGGCATATATGAAAAGCTCGTGTGAAAGGGATGCAGTTATCTCTTTTGCCGTTCTTGACACCGTGATCGTTTCTCTTTCTATCGCTTATATACCTACAAAAACTGTATAGGTACATTTGAAAATCGCCGTCTGTACTGTACTATTTTGATATTGTTTATGTAAATAAATATTTGTAACGTAATATTGTTCAAAAGATTTCTAATTTGGTTTTCGGAGAGAAACTCAAAATGTGAAGTTTCTTATTCTGAACCATTTATTCACACCCACGTATGCTTGATAATTCATAATTATTGCATATTTTGAAATAAAATCCAAGTGGCATATCTCTAGCTTTCATTCGAATATTTGTAAATCCAATTGGAATAAATAATTCATAAACTTACCCAATTGTTCTGTAATAGGTGGAGAGACCAGTTCTGTTGGTCGGCGATACCGGTACATCTAAGACGGCTATTGTCACGAATTATCTACGTGGAATGCCCGCTGATAAATATGTAAGTCACCGTGTTCCTTATATACTTTTAACGTGTATATTGAATGAATGTAGCATATGCGTGGTAAGCGTGGATTTAGAATCAGCAGAACGAGATGGGTTGTGGCGGTTGTCAATACAAATTATGAAGATATTTTGTCATTTCTTATGTCATCCTTCTTGTCTGTTCTCCTATCGTTTTCTATTTTGCATTGTTATAATAATATTTTTAATTCGTAAAAATCCGCACTATTATTTCACATAAGTTTCTCTAAGGGGTTATACTTGCGTTTTAGCAGTTGCATCTGTTTTCAGTTTGCAGTCTAGCTAAAAATCAGGTGGAGTTTGGTTAATTTAAAACAGGATTCATTATTTTATTATTATATGCAGATAATACAACAAATGAACTTCTCATCGCGCACTTCGTCGATGGATGTTCAACGTAACTTGGAGTCCGTTGTAGAGAAAAGGACAAAAGACACGTTCGGGCCTCCAATTGGGAAGAAAATGCTTGTGTTTATTGATGATATGAATATGCCTATTGTAAGTTTGCTTACCTGTATAAAGGTACTAAATTTATGGTGATTCCGCTATACGCCGTTAGATGGCGGTGGCTAATTTATTATCACACAATTTGTTTTAAAAGATATTGTTTAGCTTTAATTGTGCCTTGCTATGGTTATTATATTATTTATATTTCCTTGTATTTCTGTACAATCAACAATTTATTGGAAGGAAGATTTGATAGAAGTGTTAACAAGTTTATTTAACCAGGTGGATACATATGGAACTCAACAACCTATAGCACTTTTGAAACTATTATTTGAAAGAAAAGGATTCTACGACCGCGGTAAAGATCTTAATTGGAAGACTTTGAAAGACATCGGGTTCTTAGCCGCTATGGGGAAAGCAGGTGGTGGAAGAAACGATGTGAGTTATTTATAGTTCAACCGTCTTCCTATTTACATAGAAAAATTTTAGGTTTACGCCAATGATCGCTAGATGGCGCTAGGAAGCTTTATATCTCACATCATATATTTACACAAAACGATTAATATACAATACTACAGTTATACCAACTCTTTCATGTTCGTGGCATAGATTCCCATGTTCGTTTTCCGGTCGTTAAATATTAATTGTTTTGGCTCTTGATGTTGTTTATATGTTTGTGGTGTCCATATCATAGGATATCGTAGTATTGTATATGTATATATGGATATTATTATTTACTTATGTGTTTCAGGTGGATCCACGTTTCATATCAATGTTCTCAGTATACAACCTTCAATTCCCGTCCGAATCTACATTACGTCATATTTACGTATCAATATTGAGCGGTCATTTCGAAATATTCCCGCAAGATGTGATCGATATTGTTGAAAATATCGTTCAAATGACTTTAGATTTATATAAGGTTTGTAATTCTACTTTTTTAAACAACAATTCAAATAAATAAAATCTCTCACACCAATCGCGTGCGATTAACGAACGGTCGACCAATCAGAAACAAGAGTGGTGGTATATATTGCTTGTACTGCATCGTCTTTCTCTGTCTGATTTGGTATTAGAGAAAATAAAAGACGACGAAGGTAATTGTTTTTACAATCAGTTCCATCGAAAATTTTTATTAAAAGTGTTTCCTTAGATAATAATAGTGGAGTTACCACCAACGCCGGCTAAATTCCACTACATCTTCAATCTACGTGACCTGTCACGAATCGCAGCCGGCCTCTGTCTTACCCATCCGAATTATTTCTCCGAGAAGCGTGCCGTTGTCCGATGTTGGAGGAATGAATTTATAAGAGTCGTCTGCGATAGGTTTATTAGTTTTCATGTGAGTTGTTTTAAACTTGTGGTACTAAAACTAAATGCAGCTATACGAATTTAACTTTTTATCGATATTTAGGACAATGATTTAATGCGGGGTCACATACAAGAGCATGTCGCCAAGTACTTCCCTGAAGAAGAACCAGTTGTACTTGAAGAGATTGTCGTGCGTGATGAAGAAGAGAAGATGCCTGAAGAGGAGGAGGACGGTATGCCCAGTTATAAAGATGAAGCTATAATTCTGTATAAATAATTATTTAAAATAAAATTTATTTTAGAATTTGCATTGGAAATGAAACCGAAAGTTGAGGAAGTTATTGAAGTCGTAGAGGAGGAAGAGGAAGTTGAAGTCGAAAAAGAATTAACGGTAAGTTTCGTGTTATAAAAAATCTAATTAGACTGTATAATGCGTCGAATCATTATTGGCTTGTGATTTATACTGTAACTTAAATATTGTTGAAGAAGTACGTACAAAATTACAAAGACGAGCGTCAGTTAAGCATTGGGACATATAATAGTAAAAATAAAATACACACAACATTAATCTTAACTAAGAAAATTATATAAAAAAAAACTAAAATAATTAAACAAATAATGATAAATGTTCAATTAAAATCATCTTTTAAATTTTATACTAAATTAACGTATACCTACTTTCTACACATTCAGTGCGCATACACTCTACAATCATCAGCGACACGCATCTTCGATAGACCAATACATATAAAGGTGACTTACTCATAGAAGTGTGAAGCTGTTATCTCTGCTTATGATTCCTCTGTATAACGCTGTTTTCTAATTCGAATAGGCGAAAACACTGCTGTTTGCTTAGATTCTAATTCCAGTATAGCTTTGGAAATTAATAGCGAGCTTACACTCTTTCCGCATTAAAAACGTCTGTCATTATAAACAGGCATGCTTTAAACATCCTTTATTACCCAAGCCATCCTTTATTAGCCAATCCATTCTTTAATAGCCAAGCCATTCTTTAATAGCCAAGCCATCATTTATTGGCCTACCCATCTCATATCACAACAAGTTAACTCAGCATTGTAAATGAGCTACTGTAATACATTCCATAATTCAATATTCCTAGGCTTCCAGCGATGTGAATAGTAAGGCTTTGACGGAACAGAAAAGTTCAGTGAATTAAGCTATTCTATGCTTTTAGCTTAAGATTTATAAACAAACATATGAAGAAAATAATCGAATTTTTTTAGCTTGAAGAGTATGTGCTCAGAGATCCACTATTGTTCGGTGATTATAGAAACGCATTGGATGATGCCGAAATCAGATATTATGAGGATTTATTAGATTATGAAGCCATATACTTTTTATTCCAAGAGGTAACTTTTGATTGTTTTGTTTTAGACTATAATTATTATAGATAGGAAGAATTAAAGAGATTAGAGAAGAAGAAAAAAAATTGCGGATGCGAATATATTTAAAGTGCTTATTTATTATAATTTAATATTACAATTATACGATGAAGAAATGGTAGGCTAATCGCTAAAAAAAGTTATGTCTTTACAATAAAAATAAAAGACGATTGTAATAGAACAATTTTCAATTTGCAATTATTGGTTCTGGAACCTTCGTAGGCGTTAAGTTCTTTTAAAATTTGAAGCGATCATAGGCCTAGGAAAGGGATATATGAGTTCAATCATACAACATTTATTGCAGATCCTATTTGAATACAACGAACGTGTTGGCAAAATGTCAGTCGTATTATTCGAAGACTGTCTCGAACACTTGACGCGCACGCATCGTATATTACGTATGGATCGTGCTAATGCGATGATCATCGGTGTCGGCGGTTCTGGAAAGAAATCTATATGTAGATTGGCTGCTTTTGCTGCTGGTGAGTTTTTTAAATTAAACTAATTTGATTACTTGTATAAGAATGGTACGCAGACTGATGGTTTAACCCAGTATGTTGCTTGGAGGTGGTACCACCGCTTTCAAGTGTAACATTTGTGACGTGATTTAGATATATTTTGGGATCAACTTGGAAGTAGTCCTTCTCAATACATACAAAGCTATTATGAAAACAAAAAGTTTTTGATTGTCGTTAGCCAGTTTGTATTCTGTACTGTTAAAAAATTATAGGTTGTGAAGTATTTGAAATAACAGTAACGCGTAACTACAACGAGAATACGTTTAGAGATGATATGAAGAGGCTATACAATCAACTTGGTGTTGAAGGGAAGAAGACTGTGTTCTTCTTTACTGCTGCTCAGGTGCATGTTACTTCTATTTTCTTTTTGGATTTCAGCTTAATATCTAGTAGTTAATTATTAATAATTCATTCGTTTGGATATTTGTGTACAGTCAATTTTATCTTTAAATAGAATTCTTTAGGACGCTTGGCTGTCATTTCTTCTTACAATAAAGATAGTTAAGTGTCCCAAAGTATTTTATTCATTGTTAATATTTACAATTTGCGGTTTATTTTCCCATTATAATTAATTTTTTGCAACATTATAGATATTAGAAGAAGGCTTTCTTGAATATATAAACAATATACTGATGATCGGGATGATTCCCGCGCTTTTCGGTGATGATGAAAAGGACGCCATCATTAATGCGATGCGTAACGAATGTCAGGATGCTGGATTTGGTGTTGCCAAGTACGTTTGTTTTTTACACAATTTCTTATATTAGACACTCTACTCTCACTCCGCCTATTGTTAAGCTAGAACAGTGTTTCTCAACCAATTTTATGTTGCGACCCACGAAAAAGTCAAAAAGTTAAGTAAAAAGACTTGCGACCCCTACACATTACATCTCAATATTTAGTTTTATAACACTACATTAAAATTCATTCCTTTAATAAACGAATCTTTTGTACTTATATGTAGTTTGTATTTATTATTTTGCAACAGACTGCGACCCCCTTTAAAAACAAACTCGAACCTCCGCTTGAGAAACGATGAGCTAGAATATAAGTCCTTAAGTGTGGAGACAACTGTAACCACAGACAGATGTCTGCGTGTATCCGTCGTTTCCACTCTACTGGCTTGAAAATAGTGTTGAAGATATAGTGTACTTCAGAGCATATTTCTCTCGTTAATTTAAAATAATGGTCTGCAAATTATAATAGTACCTAAATAAAAAATGAGTCAAAAATTAATTCGGTCTTATATTCTAACCTTCTTAAACTAGTCGGTTAATGTATTGTCGTCTAAAGTTACTTACAAGGCTTTGGAAAGTCGGATTAAAACAAAAAAACGCGACGTCTTTTAAATTAATCAGTTAATATTGTCTCTTTCATATTTCAGAGATTCAGTATGGAGTTATTTCTGTAATAAGTGTTCTGATAATCTTCATGTCGTGCTCTCAATGTCGCCAAGTGGGGATATACTTAGAAATAGGTAAGAATTAAAAAAATTAGTGAAAAAATATATAAATAGTTTACAATCACTATCACGCGATGTCAACCCTGTTAAAGCCGATACGAATAAGCTGCCAATAATAATTTTTTTAAAAAGAACACTTAGTGTTTTAAATATAGTTATTCCTCAATAATAAAGAAAAATAGGTCGTTAATTAATTAGATGTATTAAACATTCTGAGTAAGTTAAATTAATACCAGCTCCATGTGACCACGGTCGTACTATCCATAATTATTTTTCTAGATGTCGCAGTTTTCCCGGACTTGTAAACAACACAACAATAGATTGGCAATTCCCGTGGCCGAAACAAGCTCTACTGGCCGTTGCCAATGTATTCTTGACTGATGTATGTATTGGGATTATGCTAAAATTATTTACACATATAAAGGCTTGTCTTTATAACATCTATGAGGACTAGCAAAACACAAACATGTATTTTTCTTTTAATAACAATGTAATAATACGTTCATAGTGCTCTACACCAGCCATTCTCAAAGTGTGTTCCGCGGAACCCTAGGGCTAAAATACTGCAAAAAATACCTACCAAGGGTTACATCTAAATATTCCAACTAAATATTACGTAATATTACATTGCAATATGATTATTCATAAATACATGTAAATCAGTTTTTTATAATTATATTAAGGCTTTTTCCTTCGCCAAAAAAGTTTGAGAACCGCTGCTCTACACCATTCGCTCTACAATATTCGCACCCTTTAAGTAGACCATTCAGGACAAATCTCGGTCAATATTCGCCACTTAATCGTATGATTAATCGATATAATTACTTATTTAAAAGAACTGACATAGATGCTTTTTCCTACAACAAGCCAAAATACAGGAAACATCTCGATACTAATTATTTTTAACTCACTAACCAGTATTTTAATTTTGTTTTTTATATTTGTGATTCATTTTTTTTCTCCCCTCTTCCTTACATCTACTTGGTTCTTATTTTTTTTTATTGTTATGTATTTAACTAATTTTATTGGAAGCGTAGTATCCCTTTATCATCTTGAGCATGCCGCCCTATCCTGTAATTAAAATTTTATTTTGTTTATATAATAGTACTCCTTTTTATAATATATAGGCTTTATAAATAAATAAATAATATAGGTATTTGTTTGATATGTTACAAAATGTTTTTATCTTTAATTTAGCATTGGACGTTGCGTTAATATAAAATGATATTTTCTATAAAAATACTTAAAATATATCAGTCATTGATGATTTTGTAGGTTGACAAAATCCCGGACGAATTTCGGCCAATCATCGTCGAGCACGTGGTTCACGTACACATTTCTGTAGCGAGATATTCGTTGGAATTTCTTCAGAGGCTGCGAAGAAATAATTATGTTACACCAAAACATTACATGGATTATTTGACTAATTATCTGGCGCTTTTAAATGAAAAAGACGCTTTTATTGTTGCTCAGGTAATGGACCAACACACCAAAAGTATAATATATAAAAGTATTTTAAAGATTCCCCTTAAATACGTCACCCATTATTAGAAGGAACATCTATAATAATGAAATAATACATAAAATAAACATTAAATCTTTTTCAAACCCCTTTATATTACCCATATACTTAAAAACAGTTGTAATATATATTTTATATTTCCTAAGTACTAATATATCAAGGTATGTTGGCACCAGAAAATTCGAGACAAACAAAAATTTCTAATTTACGATTTTTGATAAACTTCTTCAGTGCGAACGTCTAATTGGTGGTTTAGCTAAAATAGAAGAAGCTAACGTACAGCTGGAGGATTTGAATGCTAAACTAGCTATACAAAAGGTTATTGTCGCTGAACAGACTAAAGAATGTGAGGTTTTACTGAAGGAAATATCAACAGGTGATAGCTGATTAAACAAATGCACAAAAGTTAACCATATTTTATCCATCTTCTGTCTCAGTTTCTCGTCTTTAACTTATATACCTATCTCTTTCCAGCAACGGAAGCCGCTGTAGGCAAGCAGACAGTAGCGGCAATAAAAAGTCAAGAGATCACAGAACAAAGTGTAGTAATTGCAGCTGAGAAGGAAGAGGCTGAAGAAGCATTACAAGCAGCAATGCCCGCTTTGGAAGCAGCTAGATTAGCATTGGCTGATTTAGAAAAGAATGACATTACTGAAATTAGATCATTTGCTACACCACCTGAAGCTGTGCAGGTATTTCCAGTGCTCTCCAGTTCATTACTTTGATACCTAGCTGTTATTTACAAGAATTATACCATGGTCTAATTACCACCAGGTTGTCTGCGAATGCGTTGTAATAATCCGAGGCATAAAGGACGTAAGTTGGAAAGGGGCTAAAGGCATGATGGCGGATCCGAACTTCTTAAGGAACCTGCAAGAAATGAACTGTGATCTGATAACACAAAACCAAGTGAAAGCTGTTAAACAACATTTGAAGAAAAGTAAAAAACTGGATACAATGCAATCGATCAGCAAAGCTGGTTATGGGTTACTCAAATTCGTTTACGCCGTGCTCGGTTACTGCGCAGTGTTCAAAGAAGTCAAACCGAAGAAAGAGAAAGTAGAGGCATTGGAGAAGGAGTATTCGGAAGCGTGTAACTATTTAGCGAGTTTGAATAGAGAAATAGATCGACTACAAAGAACGTTAGACGGGTTGAATTCTAGATACGACACAGCGATGTTGCGTCGCCAAGAATTGCAGGAAGAAACTGATATTATGATGCGACGTTTGGTTGCTGCTGATAAGCTTATGTCTGGTTTGACATCGGAACAAAAGAGATGGACAATTGATTTAGCAGCATTGTACGTCGAACAATCGCGATTGATTGGGAATTGTTTGCTTGCTGCGTCCTTTTTGAGTTACGCCGGCCCATTTTCGTATTCGTTTAGGCAGGCTATGATATATGAAGACTGGTTGGGTGATATTGTCGAGAGAGGTATACCTTTGACGCAGCCTTTTACAGTTGAGAAGAATTTGACTAATGAGGTTGAGATTAGTGGGTATGTTGAGTATCTATATCTAAAAATCAAAATATATTTGAAAAAAGCAAGACCCTTTATTATTTGGAAAATATGACTCGGGCAGGTACAGTGGATTTCAGTATATTTAATTAATGACTTGAGGGATTGTGTTTTAGATGGAATTCCGAAGGGTTACCTCCAGATGAGTTGTCGATACAAAACGGTATTTTAACTACGAGAGCATCCCGGTTTCCCTTGTGTATTGATCCACAAACGCAAGCTCTTTCGTGGATTAAAAGGAAAGAAGCTAAGAATAATCTTAAAGTTAGTTTTGGTATACAGCTACATTATAGCTTGACTTAGCTTATGAAAATTATTCAATGCTATAGTAACGCAACTAGTGACCGGTAGATGGCGCTACCAAATCCTATAACTCACTAATGATAATTGTTCTAGGTATTGTCATTCAATGATCCACAATTTTTAAGACAACTCGAGATGGCTATTAAATATGGGCTGCCTGTTCTATTTCAAGATGTCAACGAGTATATAGATCCAGTTGTTGATAATGTTTTAGAGAAAAATATTAAAGGTGAAAGTATACCTTGTTCAGTCCTATTTTAAAATGGCCCATGAGCGCTGGTCTCTGGCTGCTAGAGAAGTGTATCTACCCTCAACTAGGCAGACTTCGTTTTATACCTCTACTATATACATCTACTCTAAACTCATGATAAAACGCGACCAGACTTTCTTCATACTACATGCAGACTTTACCGTAATACAATTATAATAATAATATAACATTATTTCAGTGGAAAGCGGTCGCAGTTTTGTAATGTTGGGAAGTACAGAAGTGGATTATGATCCGAAATTTCGAATGTATTTGACGACTAAACTCGCAAATCCACAATTCAATCCTGCTGCTTATGCCAAAGCTGTCGTTATTAATTATACTGTTACTGCGCAGGTAAAACTTGTTGGCTTTACTTTTAGTTAAGGATGTAGGAAAAATCCATAAGTTATTTATCCTGAAATGCACAATTCCCAGGGTCTCGAAGATCAGCTACTCAGCGTAGTAGTGAGAGCTGAACGTGCAGATTTGGAAGAACAAAGAGAAAGTCTTATAATAGAAACGAGCAGTAACAAAAGCTTGCTGCAAGGTCTAGAAGATTCTCTACTTCGAGAACTCGCCACTTCAACCGGCAACATGCTCGATAACGTTGAGTTGGTCAGCACTTTGGAGAATACTAAATCGAAGGCTGCTGAGGTAATTATGGTTTTTTATCCAGTGATGTAGGCAATAGAGTCAGTGGACTGTATTAAGTGAAAACTCTTGAAAATTCTATATTTACACTATATTACCAATCTATTATAATCTAAGCACACACATCCGTTCCCATTCGCAACCCCCTCGCGTTCCTGTTTTCTTTCATTCCAAATTCAAATTTACAGTTTTATTTATAAATATATATATACTATTAACTTCGCGGCCGCAACCTCTTTTCTGTCGACGACAAGTGACATGTTTAAAGCTACTTCATAGAACTTTAAAACACTGCCCCATACTTTCATATTATAAAGTTCCTCAATTTGATTAGGTTAAGAAATACTTTAGTAATCCGCATAAAGTGAATTAAATTATTTAATCTTCTTTAAGTATAACTTCAGACATCACTTCAACGTGAGACGATGTCGAATAGGCTCGTTTTAACTATTTTTCAAATGCGAGTTGTATTGTACATTAACACCATCTACCGGTCAATAGTGAAACCGTTCGATATAATTTCAGTCATCCCTGACGGTAAAATTAGCCTGTATATGTTTACATAAATGTTCAGGTAATGGAAAAACTGGCATTGGCAGCAGCAACTACGGAGGACATTGAGAAACTTCGTGATGGATACAGGCCGGTGGCTAAGAGAGGCTCCATACTATTCTTCGTTCTATCAGACATGGCTGGTGTCAATTCTATGTATCAATACTCCTTGTCTTCGTATCTTGATGTGAGTTGTTAGGAAAGCTGTGGTTTGAGTAGGCGATAGAACCACTCGAAATTGTATTCATGTATGTAACGATGCAGCTCTCATGAGAAGTATAAAAGATATTTTATAATGCCTACTTTACTAAGAATTTCAATACAATACAAAATTAAAAAATTATTCTATACGCTTGGACCTACAAATATTAATTTTAAATATAACAGCTTCCTATGGCTTACTTTTTATTGTAAAGCTTTGAAAACATCGGCTTAAAATAAACGCGATTATTAGCCGCAAATAGTCGGTTAAATTATTCATGTTCGCAAATAACCTAATGATACAAGATGTAATTTAGTTTTTATATTACACAATAATTTAGAGAAACTTGTGATATAATATTTCGGATTAAAATGGATTAAAAATATAATTATCACAATGCATTGTAATGTATGCAAAATAAGAAAGATGCCACTGACAGAATAAACGTCAAACCCCAAATCTTCTTAAATAAGTATTTTCGAGCTGTAGAATCGCCCGCCACACTACTTTTATTATTTTAAGAAATGGGTAAGACTACAGACTATAAACTACAAATACAAAAAATAAATATAAAATAAACATATACCTTCAGTATATATAATATTATTTTTTGAAATAATTAGTTCATAATAGTAAGTGATGGGTCTCACGTGACAGGCATTGCCTAGTGTGGGACCATCGAAATACATATTTGATGCTTTACTTCAATAATAAATAAATAAATTATTGTTATACATAAAATACAAGGAGGGAAAGAGACAGAAAATATAATTATCTTCAAGTTATATTCTAAGTTCTTTTGTTTTTCAGGTCTTCTCGTTCTCATTAAGAAAAGCAATGCCGAATGTTATTCTCAGCAAGCGTTTGAAAAATATAATAAACATGCTTACTAAAAATGTTTATGATTATGGATGCACAGGTGATTCATCATTTGCGTTTCTTGATTCGTTTAATTGTTAGATCCATAAACTTGCCGTCTGTCACTGGGTCTGTGATCTGAGCAATTACAAATAATATAATAATTTAAAAAATTAAATTAGTATTTTGGGTAGAACGTGAGCGCGATTTATTCTTGCATCTTTGTTAATATTAAAAAATCAACTTTAACTTCTTGGTTTTTTTTATCATCACACATAAATTTAAAAGTTATATTTTCTTCAACACTATTTGAAATACGTGTTTTATATTTAAATCGTATGTTTTACTTATTGTTATTGTAAACGATGGAAGTAAAATCAATAAATGTTATAAAACAATACGTTGGCAACATTTAGATGTGTGGTATTGTCTATATCGTAGTTTGCAACACTATCTATGATGTACATTGTACAGGATAAAATTATTAAATAGGAATATTGAGAACATATTTTTTAGAAATCTGAAGGCATAATAAAAACAAAATGTTTCAGGTATATTTGAACGTCACAAACTTCTATATTCCTTCCAAATGGATATAAAACTGGAACAGAGTGAAGGGAATGTGAGTCAAGCCCAATTAGACTTCTTTATAAAGGGCAATGTGTCCTTGGAGAAGTCACCTAGAGCCTGTCCTGCTGCTTGGTTGCCCTCTCAGGTTAATTGGTTAATAATACTACCCTCTATTATAGTACATTGTTATTAATATTATAGTAAATTTTAAAAAAATTTGAAAAATTACGGAAAGTATATTTATGAAAACTATATTATATAGTCTGGCAATGTTAGTCGTTTTACATAAAAGGTGGTAAATTTAAAAATCGTTAAATAACAATTGATATTTTTTGTATTTAATCGTTAATTTTGAAAAAGTAATATGTTCGTATCATTTATTTAGTTATATTTGTTTATTATAATAAAATCCACTACCCATTAGGTTTCGATATTATTATTTTCTCTACTATTTTTTATACAAAATACGAACAACGAGCTGGCAATCTTTTGAAAATAAATTCTGTCACATTTGTTTGAGAGATACTTGTGTTACCATTTCAATAATTCGAATAAAACCCCTGTAACATGGCGCACTTACTAGATTCTATTAGCCCAACCTGTCCCAGTCAGATATGTTTGGGAGTAACCGGAAATAAAGAAAAAAATGCACCTTGTCAATCTGGACTATATACTATATTATATTGCAGGGTTGGCAAGACATAATGAAGCTGAGTATCGACTTCCAGGAGTCATTTGCAGCATTACCTGACCATATAACCAGGAATCTAGACAAGTGGCAAGAGGTAAAAATACGATATTATAGCAATCTAATAAACAAGCCATCTAGTGTCAGTTACTTTTGGTCAAATGACCGGTACCGTCTTTTTAGTGTATATAACCTTAAAGTATTGTTTATAGTGGTTCGATAGCGACAATCCGGAGTCGAATGAGATACCAGATGGATATCGTAACAAGTTGCAACCGTTTGAGCTCTTAATGCTACTCCGATGTTTCCGAGTCGACAGAATTTACAGAGCTCTCAACGACTTTATTACCATTACTATGGGCGAAGAGTATATTACACCACCTGTTGTTAGGTGTGTATCCAGTGACAGTGGCGGCCTTAGGGGGTGGCCTCGTTCTTGCAGGGGCCTCGTTTTTAAAAGTTTCTTTTTTAAAACTGTTAATGTAAAATATTTTAAAACTTAAATTTTATTTATTTGTATAACTTTAGCATTTCTCGTCAAATATGACAAATACCTAAACCAAACAACCAGATCTACTTTCGCACACATACTTTTCACGAAAGACAGAGGGCCTCGCAAAGACCTGCTGCCCGGGGCCCCGCAATGGCTAAGGCCGCCACTGTTCAGTGATATTTACTATTACTTACTAGTGAGATGGCGTTCTTAACATTTCGACAAATTAATTTATGCTTTCTTCCTATTTCAGCTTAGACATGATATTTGAGCAGACGACTCCGTTCACGCCAGTTGTGTTCATCCTAAGTCCTGGATCTGATCCGACGTCAGATCTAATGAAGTTGGCTGATCGTTGTGGCTTTGGTGGGGGTAAATTTAAATACTTGTCATTAGGGCAAGGACAGGAAGGAGTAAGTATTAGCCTGATTTCATATATTTTTGTATCGATATGTAACTTATAAACGGAAAGTGAAACAAGCTGATGATGGTAATTTATCTAGACTGCTGTCCTGGGATACACCGCCTTCAAGTGAATCACTCTCAAAGTGTACACTCATATCATCAAGTATAGTTATATACTTTCAGACAGCCTTAACTATTCTATAACTCGACAAATAAAAATACCTTTTATCTAGTTGTCAATCCCATCTCTTACAGGCAGCCCTATCATTGCTCGAAGGTGCAATCTCCCATGGACAATGGTTAATATTACAGAACTGTCATCTCTTAGTGTCATTTTTACGTGAATTAGAGAAGCAATTGGAATTGATGAGTAAACCGCATCCGGAATACCGACTTTGGTTGACTACGGATCCCACACCGACTTTTCCAATTGGAATACTGCAACGGTCACTTAAAGGTACCTATATAGCTTACAACATCTCTTACACAAATAAAAACACATAAAAGCACCGAAGTACTATATTTCTGTGACTTGTCCGTTGTATGACTACCTCTTCTAACACAAAGGTTTGACTATAAGTCTTTCTCTTTATATTAATATTATTAAAAAGCGTGTTCATAGTACTAGAACTGTATCAACAACAAAATAATAATATTTTAATTTAAAAAAAAAATAGTACTTTTTTACAATAGTTTTTTTTTTAATATAATAACTTAATATTTAAATTTTATTGTTCATATAACGTGACCCAGTGTACACACGAATTTGAGTCACATCTTGGTTTCAGTAAATGTAGTCCACATCTTTTCTTTCTATTTCAATTGTGATCTACTTTACACGCGATAAATAAATATATTATTTCAGTCGTAACGGAACCGCCCAATGGGTTAAAGCTGAATCTCCGTAACACCTACTTCAAGATGCGACCTCACGCGTTAGAGGAATGCTCTCATCCGCATTATAAGAAACTCGTTTATGTTTTAGCATTCTTCCATGCTGTTGTGCAGGTTATATATATTAATTTTATTTTATTAGGTTATTTGTTAAAGTAGGTAGGGGAAAAGGGGATTAAGAGGAATCTTTCTCTAACAGATTTGACTGATTAGTGACAGTAAAAAAATGATAGGGTTAACCCAAAAAATAAACCTAGATACAATCAAGCCCTATCTACAGAACCAGTCCTAGAACTGTATTTTTATCAGATACTGCTCTTCCGTATATTAAAATTTATACAACTTAAAAACAAACCAGCTAAGTTTATAGAGTTTTGTTTACGTTCTATAATAATTAATTACTGTTAATTTCATTAATTTAAATTTAAAATATGTTTTTCGGCTTATAATCGTAATTATATATCTCGTTTTCAAGTCTTCTATGAATCAGATTAAAAATAAACAAAATAATATTTTTTAAAATAATTGTGAAGAAAAATGTTCTTTAGTGACTCGTGTGCATTAAGAACTGTGGGCTTATCACGAATTTTAGTCTGGCTTTCGAACCGAGTTCGCTTCAAGCGATTTGTATGGAAATTTGAGCAGCGCCACCGCGTGCGGATTTGGAACTATAATATTTTAGATACTATTTGTTAATTTTCGAACGTCTCGATCTTTCGTTCATTTGATCGATTGCTGATGCTCGTTAGTCGTTAGTAAAAATTCATGATCCCGATTGCTAACGGATCCGTTTTACTTGTGACAGCTCGATTCGAAAGCCAGACTAAATTCGTGATAAGCCCACTATTGTTCTATAGTCTCTGCCTACCCCAGTATGCGTTATATTAGCGAGAACTAATTGAACTGGAGACATATCCTTATATTAACATAAAATGTTTGTTTCAGGAGCGTCGTAAATATGATAAAATAGGTTGGAATATTTCGTACGACTTCAGCGAATCTGACTTCATAGTCTGTATGCAAATCCTTACTACTTATTTGGAGAAATGCGTCGCCGTCAACGGCCCTATACCATGGGCTACGCTTAGATATTTGTTTGGAGAGGTATATTGTAATCAAAAATACAGTGCAAACTCTATATAGTGACATTTATGAATTTCTGCAACTTAGTCCTGTTTATTGCTTAATAATAATGATTATATTAATGACGAGATATTCATGGAAAATCAACCAGGGATATATAATTTTGTCGTTTTATGGAGTTTCTCGTTAAATTGAGTTTACACTACATATTTAGTTCAGATCAAAAGTCGTTGTCTTAATTTTAAGAGGGTATATCAAAAAATATATATTAATATTTATCTAATTAAAAAAGGAGATTTTTATATTATCCTTTTTGTTTGATTAGGTTATGTACGGAGGCCGTGTGATAGACGACTTCGACCGTCGTGTCGTGCGGACGTACATGGATGAATATTTGGGTGAATTCTTGTTCGATACCTTCCAACCGTTTCACTTCTATAAAGACCCGACGGTTGATTACTTTGTGCCTATCGATGGGGAGCGAGAGGAATATATCGGTTTGTATAATGACATTGTTATTTATCTACAAATGTGTGATAGAGTAAAAAAATATTATTATTACTCTAAAACTAATGACTGCTATTCATCGTCTCATTCCATAATCTAATCATCATCAGATTTAGTCATAGAGACAAGGATGACGTTATAATTTCTGGTGAAAAAGTTTTCTTTTGTTTTATTTTATTTCATTTTAAACTTCTCAGTTACAAGTTGTGCTAACTTAATACCATCCAGTATTTTCTATCAGTTGCCTTTTAAGACGAAGGAAAAATGTATAGGAAAAATTTAAGTAATAAAAAAATACCTCATTTATATGTACATATATACATAATAATATAGATGAAATATTTATAAAAAATTTAGGTAATTAGCGTTTATTTGCTTGGGTTTTTTTTAGAGTTCATCGACAACCTGCCATTGGCAAATACGCCTGAAGTGTTCGGTTTGCATCCGAATGCTGAAATCGGATATTTCAGTTATGCCGTGCGTGAAATATGGGGACATCTTATTGAATTGCAACCGCAAACAAGTAAATAATTTTTATATTTTATTTTAGTCTAAAAATATGCCTCTATCTTCAAAGAGAATTATGTTTATCTACAATTTAAAGTAAATTTTAATTTATGTTATCATATTTGTGTTATTGCTGCCTAGTCAAGGGAAACGGTAAGTTATAATTTTCATATTTACACAAAACAATGAATAGCGCCATCTGTCGGTCAGTGGCATACTTACATTTTAATATGCGATGTAATTTTTGTCAAATATAAATGGTGTTTTAAGTCATTTAATTCAGGCATATTTTAAGAATATGTTATTTATTTATTTACTGCGCCATTGACACATTATAAACACAGTATTTATATGCAAATTGCAAGCATTCCTTCTATGTGATAGGCCAGTTTACAATTATATTTATTATTATCATTTCCTTATAATAAATAAATAAATAAATTCTTTATTGCAAAAAGTAGTAATATTTTTTTTTACATAGGCGAGCTTAATGCCGTCGGCATTATCTACCAGCTAACCTTTGTCGGTGTGAGCGGTGATATTTGGTGCAATGAAAAGAAAAATAATAACTAAATATACACAATACATACATTACATAAAATAATAATATATACATACATATTATTTACATAGTATTAAATACATACATATTTATCAAGAAAGGTTATAAGTGAATTAATACATTGAAATAAAAATGAAACACGTTGAAAATATTAAAGTAATTGTTGTTTTTACGAAGGCTCCGAGGGCGGTGGCACGAGCCGGGATGATTTCATTGATAACGTGGCTGTTGACATAATTAGCAAGATTCCAGAGGAGTACGCCATATGGCGTGTTAGGAAACAGTTTGAAATGAATATAACACCCACACTGGTTGTTTTGCTGCAAGAGTTAGAAAGGTATGGATGAATTTAACATTAAAAATGCATTTGACCCCCAATTAGGATACCCTGAACTCTGGGTACAGAAACTACCTAAATCAGCCATTCTCAAAGTGTGTTCCGCGGAACCCTAGAGCTAAAATACTGCAAAAAATACCTACCAAAGGGAGATTATAAGGTTACATCTAAATATTGCAACTAAATATTACGTAGTATTACATTGCAATATGATTATTCATAAATACATATAAATCAGTTTTTTATAATTATATTAAGGCTTTTTCCTTCGCCAAAAAGTTTGAGAACCGCTAACCTAATTTTTTTTTTTTTGAATTCTTAAATGAAACTCCAGTTATCCGCGTAACAAATTGAGGCTTTATTATGCGATACAGAGACTGTTAAAATTCAAAATTATATACAAAAAAAGTATTTTACTAGTGTTGTCTAATATATTCTTGAAAATGATTTCATCAATTGAAATGACTTCGTAGTAATCGACTTTATGTCTCATTGCATTTATAAAATGTCTCATTATTTGTATTGCAGATTCAATCGTTTAATAAAACGTATGCAGTCTACATTATCTCTACTACGTAAAGCTTTGGCTGGTGAGATTGGAATGGACGCTATACTTGACAATGTTGCATATAGCTTGTTTAATGGCCAACTGCCACATGTAAGTACGCTCACCTTGAAATATATTTATGTAGTTATATATATACCTAAAATGCATTTATATACGAATTACGTATAATATAAAAAACACGAACCTATCGATAAACAATGAAACTAAAATACTCCAACCAAAAAATTGCACTAGTGCTGTGCTACATTTCTGTAACTCGAGATTTGAATTGAATTCTTTCAGGTCTGGCGAGGTTTAGCACCAGCGACTTGTAAAGGACTGGGTGGATGGATGGACCATTTTATGGCACGAGCCAAGCAATACACTGATTGGGTAACTAAGTTTAAACGTAACTTTTGTATTAAATATATATATTTTTAAATTTATTTATTTACTTTTAGTAAAGATCTTTTACTCGTCAAAATAAATGTAAATATAAATTAATTATAATCGATTTGATTTAGCCTGGCATTGTCAACACTTAGGTGCTCATCCTATTAGGTGACCACTACTTGATCCGGTGTAAAGGCGTGTGCCCTGTCAACCAGTATTGTGTACACTCGTCACCTCAAGCTGTCGTTTCTTATAACATATTAAATGTATTACAGGCGACAATAGAAGAGCCGTTAGTGATTTGGTTGTCTGGTCTTCAAATCCCGGAGTCCTACCTGATAGCGCATATACAGATTGCATGTCGGTTGTACACGTGGCCGTTGGACAAGTCTACGCAATTCACACGAGTCACGGATTGGACTAATGTTGATGATATTGAAGAACGGCCGACTACTGTAAGATGTTATTTAGGTTCCTTTTCAATTTAAGTCGGAGTTGAGGTTACGTTATTTTTCACTCCACTCTCATATGACTACAGCTGTAGTGCGATAAGGATAACAGATATTCGCACAAGTCCTACTTTTTTGTGATTTTAATGACTTACTTTCTTCTTTCTACTTATGGCACTTACTACATGGTAGATAAGGATTATTACATTTGCTATTAATTATGTGATAATGAATTATTATAACACTAATTTGAAAGATACATGAAACTCCTTTAAAAAACCTTTAGCTGTTAACTTTTCAATTAGTATTAATATTCCAAATACAAAATCGAATAAAATTCTAAGGCTATCGCAGTGAAGTTTTTATTATGTACAGGGTTGTTACGTCAGAGGTTTGTACTTAGAAGGGGCACGGTGGGATTTAGAAGAAGGCTGCTTGAAACGCTCGCATCCCAAAGTACTCGTCACAGAGCTACCTATCATGTATATTATACCTATTGAAGCGCATAAACTAAAATTACAGGTAACTTCGCTAGTGACCGGCAGATGGCGGTAGTTAATTTAATAACTTGCATACTATAATTTCAAATATGATCAATAATATATAGTGTGCTTGCTCACTGGCAGTATGTTTTGAATAATGCATAAATATAACTATTCCAGAATACACTTCGTACGCCAGTGTATACAACATCACAACGTCGAAACGCGATGGGAGTGGGTTTGGTGTTCGAATCTGATCTCTGGACTACAGAACATTGCAGCCATTGGATATTGCAAGGAGTCTGCCTCATATTGAATACTGACTAATTTGCTTATTGTTTCTCTCGAGTTAAACGCACGTTGCGTTAAATATGCTGGAGATGTGCCTGAAATACTGACAAGAAAGTACACCATATTGTAAAGAACGTATAACCAAAACTAAATTATGATATATCAATTCGTTAAGTGGCTAAATACAGTGTATTGATTTTATTGCACAATTGTATCTCCTAGAAATATTAAACTGCATTAATAAATATTAGAATCACCTCTAACATATTTAACTCAATGGTTATTATTAACTTATTACTACAGCCCTTCGAGAATATTGTTTTTTGCATAGTGATAAATAAGTTACATTATTTTGGTTTTGAAAGAATATATGTTATGTTTAATTTTCACATAAGCTTATATATAATAAATAAACTATATTATTTAATTTTGTTTTGCTTTTACTTGCGGTAGACAGAGATTGTAAAAGGAGCTGCTTATGAAGTCATTAAAGCGTTGCCATTTGACCCATTGCTTGGTTTGGAGGAACTCTGCTGATATTTCTTTGCCAGTATAATGAGGATCCTGAAAAAAATAATCCTACATTATTTTGGCGATATTTTCGACCTCATCTGAATCACTGGCATGTGGTGTGTGGAATGTTACAGAATTATCCCATGAAATTAATACATTACAGTATATTCACAGGCAATGGCAAAATACAGTAATCCCCCTACAACACTGTACAATTATAACGCGCTTTCATATTAAGCAATTTCATGTCCCTCATATTACACGTATTTTCTTCCATATGACACGGGGGGGGGGGGGGGGGGGGGGGGGTTATATTTCTGTACTTAGTTTGGTTTCGTTCATGACGTCGTTTTTTGAAAGAGAAAAGTTACATGTGAATTAATTGTAGATAGTGTGTTATTTACGAGAATGCACGTACAACGCGTTTTCCTATAACTTCCTATAATTTTAAGG
The DNA here is from genome assembly GCA_028551675.1 of Tineola bisselliella. Taxonomy (NCBI): domain Eukaryota; kingdom Metazoa; phylum Arthropoda; class Insecta; order Lepidoptera; family Tineidae; genus Tineola; species Tineola bisselliella. Next base: position 32,290 of record JAPWLS010000155.1, on the reverse strand, counting down.
TAGTAGGTACTGGGCTGGTATTTCAATCCTTAATAAGCATTTAAATACTGAGCATAAATAAAATATACTACCACTACAAGGAGAAATGTCTCATCATCTCCGACATGAATTCCCATAATGCCCTTAGAAGAGCAATCTACATCACCACCCATCATTACTGGACTGCCCATGGTCTCAAAATGGTCAACGAGGCTTTTTGTAATTGTCTTCAGGTCGTTGCCTTTATTTACATGAAGTATTTTGGATGGTATTTCGTATAGTTCCTCTAGTACAAGACATACCTGAAACATAATAACTTTATTTGTATTAATTGAGGTAATCAGAGTAATGAGTTAAATAAGTATATCCACTTATTCAAAATTTTCTTCTTTTTCTTCTTTATTAATGGCCTCAGATGTCTAATAAAAACAATTCTGCCAATGTCGAATGTTTGGCCAAAAACCCAATAAGAGATTACAAAATTTTAATTCACACATAAAACCTCATGTCAACACGGAAAACTATTCAAAATTTTGAATTAATAAAAAATATTTCTTTTTTTTCCTTTTCTAATAATTATAAACTCGGACGTGTTATATACAGTTAGGTTAGTCTTAAATGGTATATCACATAGGATAAATAAATAAATGACTATTGAATATTTGTAAATATTGATGAATCCTATATATAGAATCCCATAACAGTTTTATGATTATGATGTACATTTATGATACAGATATGATAATTACTAACCTCGAAGCTTCCTATCCATTCTCTAGAGCCAATAAAATTTTGTTCCTTGTCCTGTATTTTCACCAGCAACTCTTGTATTTCACGAATTGATGGAACCTGGACTTCACTGCTAATGTTGATTCTCATCCAGGAACATATTGTTTGTAAAGTTCTATATCCACAACCCCAACCCTATTAAATAGTTTTTTATATATTAACACTATTTAATGAAAGAAGACGAGAAATATACTTAATAAAAATCTTTAATTCTCTGCATTCATGAACATCATAACCTAGAATTTAATATTTACAGTTTCTAATAATACTTTTGTCATACCCTATCATCGGTGCCATCGCACAGATAATGATAATATTCGTAATTCCCCGACACTAACTTGGTATTAGATTCAGATTTTGAAGCAAAAGATAACTTTGCACCGACATGCACGTTTGTTAACAAATTATACATCTGTTATGGAAAAAGTTTCATATATAGACGAAGTGATACTACGAATTAGAACAAGATCGATAAAGTGGTCAAACTTTATATATAATTTAGATTTGCTAGACACAATATTTTCAGATCCCCGCCAAATCTGCTTCTCTTTTATTGGATACCAGTTGACATCACAGAATTCAGTTTGATAACGTACTTTGTTTCTTTTAGCCAAATTAAATTGCATTAAGTTTTAAAATTAGTAACACCTTATATACATTATAAAAATTATACATTACATCCTATAATAAACTATATAAATAAAATAAAAAACGTAATTTATTTTTTCTTAATTATTCTATGGTTGATGGCTTTATGACCAAGCTATTTGAAAGTCACTTAATTGAAAAAATATTAAACGTCTAGCGGCAAGCCGTATCGTGACTTTCATTTCTAAATAATTCTCATATTTTATTAGTGAAGTATTTTATTTGTGTGTTAAAGTGTTTATATTCATCAGTAGCCATGCCGACATTTACGGGTATTTACAATTAAACAATTTATTTTTTGTTTGTCATAGGAATATCATTTCATGATAGGTTAACTTTGATATTACCAATATAAAATAGCTAAGTTGTCCTACTTATCAATCACGTTTTATATTTATAAATTCATGTAGTTTATTTATTCTGTCATGAATTGCGTGCTATTTTGACCCTAAATTGATTTTATTAAGAAAATAAAAATTGCCCTGTCATCTATATAAAAACATTTGTTTATATTGAGTCCCTTTAAATTTACTAAAATTTTATTTTGATATTAATCTAGTATTTATATTTTTTTAAAGTGAAACTGAAATGGGGCAAAGAGACATTTCCTAATGTGGATGTGAACACAGATGATGAGCCTGTCTTGTTCAAAGCACAAATATTCGCATTAACTGGTGTCCAACCTGAGCGACAAAAGGTCGTATGTCGCGGTGTCACCCTCAGAGATGAATCTTGGGGCAATTTTAAGCTGACTAATGTGAGTAATCAACAATTATGTGCTATTAAAAAGGAGTATATTAACAACCAACTGTTATTAAATGTAAATTTATAGAAGTTAAAAAATTTCTGTGTTAAAAATAATAGATGAATTTGGTTAAAATTTTGTTTTTGTTTTCATTTGTTTATTTTAACCTTCCATGGACATTTTTTTTTTGCCACACTTCCATGGACCTGAGGTCGTGCAGACTCCTATATTTCAAGGTCAAATTAATTAGGGAATTTTGAGATTTTTTAATGATTATTATCTTTGTTGTTACCTAGAGGTATCAGATTTAATGACTTAGTATATATTTAATCAAACTTTCTATATATTTTAAGCAATGTAACATTTTAAGGCGTGCTTTATAGGAGCATAGAATTATTAGTAATATAAAACTTTATATAAAATTATTTTCTCTTGTAGAATGCAATAGTACTTGTAATGGGCAGTAAAGAGGAGGATGTGCCGACTGCTCCTGTTGAGCAGACCCGCTTTGTTGAGGATATGAATGAAGCTGAACTCGCAACTGCTGTAAGTCACTAGAATTTTGTTTAGAATGAACAAGACTACTCACTGTAACACGTGATTCTGTGAATCATAACAAACAAATCAAATTTCAGGCTTTTATATGTTTATGATTTAAATGTAGTTAAAACAATTTTCATATATTGAAAAATGCTCCACCGAGAAATAGTTTGTATGTGTAGATTCTTTGTTGTTGTATTGAGTATCTCAGAAACTATTCAGAAAACTTTAATCATGAGATGAAGAATTATATCTTGAAACCATTTCTGCATTACATAAATGTTACTTCTGACCTGGTATTTGTTTACGAAAAGGAAAATAAATGATGAGTCATTGATTACCAATTGTTATGTTACACAAAATCTTTATACAGAATTGTTTATAAATTTGCAAATTATTGCAGTAATATTTTGTGGGATATTGACAAAATAGGGAATCCATTGTTGTTATTGTTCTTTGTAATTGAAATAATTGTGTTTAAGTTAAAATATTTCTTTTTTTAGGTAATAAAGATGAAAAGAAATATGCTGATAATTGTTTATTTTTTCAGTTGGACTTGCCCAAGGGGTTGATTAATTTGGGTAACACATGTTATTTGAATGCAACTGTGCAATGCTTAAAGACAGTGCCTGAACTAAAGAGTGCTCTGCTCAAGTATGATAAATGTAAGTTTTCTTATTGTTAATGTATCATAGTCAACCTTTTTCATCATCACTACATTAGTCAAGTGATGTAATTGTACATAATTACCTATTAAGTTTTTATTTTAATTGAAAGGGTGCTCTTTAGTACTACATTGAACTATATTGTCATATATATATATCCTGATGATGCCACGTGAAGTCGCATTTACCTTCATCAACCTAATGTAGCGGGAATTATAGCAAAATAATTTTAAACAATTTCCTTTATAGAACTACTGCCCTAGTGGCAGTGGAAGTGTTGTTATTTTAGACCAGGGCAGCTATAAATTGTTATATATTCGAAATTGCAACACCCTTTGATGATAGCAATAGCAATGCTACAGGATCATAAGACTGACATCCATCTTTGTATTGTTATATGGGTGTGCACATGGACGTAGCCACCCTAGCCACCAGCTTGCCCCACCCTGGCTCTGACCTGTAAGATACCTAATCAAACCTAAAAAAAACTTAATTATCTAGGCACTAACTACAATACCTAATATCCGTCACACGCGAAAATCGTCAGTCGACACAAAAAAAATTAACCTGGGTAAGACCGCGTGTATAGTTTGCTAGTTACATATTATTTTAGACTGCTGCCCCACCCTGAACCCATGGGTGGCTACACCCATGGGTGTGCAGTACATGACTTAGCTAGCTTTATATGACTATAAAACATCAAATAATAGTAAAATAAAATAGTAGTGAGAATGTTAAAGAACAGGTAATATGGTATGTTGTATAATCATATGTACTTGTTACATTGCAGCATCAGGAGGTGGTATTGCGGGAGAAGTGACAACGGCGCTAAGTGAGACAGTGGCGGCGTTGGATTATGGCACAGAAGGCACTTGTACTGATGCAGCCGCCAAGTTACTCCAATCCATACATCACTTAGCTCCATGGTTTGCTGAAAGAACACCCAATGGAGGATTAGCACAACAAGATGCTAGCGAATGCTGGACTGAGATAGTCAGGGCTCTGCAGTCGAGGCTTCCTACGCCTGATTCGCCTGATAGGTTGGTTTCATTTTTTATTATTTATGATGTCATAATCTTTTATACTATGTTAAGCAAGTAAAGAATATTTATATTTTATTTTCTACTAGGAAATCTGTGATAGAGCAATACTTTGGTGGCACTCTGGATGTGGAATTAGTATGCTCTGAAGCTGATGAGGCTCCGACACGGAACAAGGAGACTTTCCTGCAGTTATCCTGTTTCATATCGCAAGACGTTAAATATTTACAGTCTGGCCTGAGATCTGTGAGTATACGAAATCTCTATATTCTGTTTGTGGGTGAAGCATGTAAAATTTTAATGAATGTGCTTGTTTTATTTTTTTACAGAAAATGTCTGAGCAGATAACTAAAATGTCTGATACACTTGGCAGAGATGCTATCTACAATAAAACGGTAATTTTATTATCATATTTGTTTTGCTATAGATGAATCGTTTTTTACTAATATTTATATAACGCCCATACCCCATAATATATCAAAATCCCAATTAAAAATAATTAATTTATCTAAAGGAAATTATTTAAAATTATTTTGCTTATAATTCCCGCTACAACATTCAGTAATTTGTCTCGACGCGTTTCGCCAATTCACGTATCCTGATGATGCCGCGTGAAGTGGCGAAACGCGTCGAGACAAATTACTGAATGTTGTAGCGGGAATTATAAGCAAAATAATTTTAAATAATTTCCTTTAATATGGATTTCCGCAAAGTAACGCCTGAAACAACTAATTATATTAATTTATCTGTCAAATTTGTAAATTCATGCATACCTGAGGGTCGTAGGCAAATTATGATAGTTGTTAAAAGTAATTATAGATCACATTCTAGCTTAATATCAGGCAGAATGGTTATATACGGATATCTCCATATACTTTTTTCTTATAATTTTCAGTCGAAAATCAGTCGTCTCCCGGCATATTTAACAGTACAATTTGTGAGATTCTACTTCAAGGAGAAGGAGTCAATTAATGCAAAGATATTGAAAGATGTGAAGTTTCCATTGGACCTGGATGTGTTTGAGCTGTGTTCGCCCGAACTGCAAGAGAGATTGGCGCCTATTAGAGCGAAGTTCAAGGTAGATATATATTTAATGACGAGAATGTACATCATTCAGATTAACAGCTGATTCAGATATATTACCAAACTTCAGAGAGGTTGTGCTTCAATTGGTGGTAGTACTCCAGGTCGGCATACTGAGCCAATAGCCAACATCAATCTACCTATTATTACCTCTGTTTGTTTTTCCGTATAAATTCAGAATTATACTGTTCGTTTTTTATAGGAATTGGATGACAAGGCCGTGGAAGAGAGTACATCGGCAACAAAGAATCGTGGCGACAATAAAAAGAATATTAAAACAAGAAAGATGCCATATTGGTTTGAGACTGGTAAGTTTAATAGTACGTTATATTGGGTAATGTGAAAAGTAATTCAGAGTTATATTGAACTTAGTGCATTAATTTCAGATGTAGGCAGTAATAATAGCGGCTACTATCGCCTGCAAGCAGTGTTGACTCATCAGGGTCGTTCGTCCTCCTCTGGCCATTACTTGGCATGGGTCAAGAGAGACGACTCATGGATTAGATGTGATGATGATACGGTCACACATGTTACTGAGGAAGATGTGCTTAAACTGAGTGGTGGAGGTGAGCTAAAAATTAATGTGGTTACATGATTATAATTGGTTGTTTCAGGTGTTACTTTGCTGAAATCCATATTAAAGGAAATTATTTAAAATTATTTTGATTATAATTCCTGCTACATTAGGTCGATGAAAGAAAATAACCTCCACCGACATTCAATCGATTCGGCTTCTCTTCGAAGACAGTTACATTTACATTACATTACACAGTTACATTGATTGTAAAATTAATTACAACATTACCTTTTAGGTGATTGGCATTGTGCGTATCTCCTCTTGTATGGACCCCGCATTCTCGAGATACCCGAGGAAGAAGAAAAAGAACCAATGACCATTGAAGAGATAGCTGATGGTGGAAACCCACCTACAGCCTTAGCATAAATTATGTACTTTTTATTTCACCGACAACACATATACTTTAGTTTCCTTTAATCTTTTCGTCATTGGTAAGAGATGTGCTGTTACCCATTCTCCCCTTTTTAATTTTACATGTCACTTTGTTGTTGTATGTCAAATTGAACACTAACTGAGAGTAAGCTTAAAAGATGATTGCAGCCAGCTTCATGCCTAATCATACATTGAGCTCTTAAAAGCTAGTCTAGCTATATGATAATCTACGTAAATGCTGTTAAGCGTCTTATTATTTATTGTTTTTATTTCAGCAGTTGTTGGTGAAACTAGGTATTACCTTCACATAGCGCAGTAAGGTGTGATGTGAAGGTATTCTGTGTTAGGGCATAACCTTCGCAAGATCAGCTTGGAATTAGTTGGGCATTTGTCTCCTTAAACTGTTTCATTTTCTCTAAGGAAGCTGTTATCTCCGCTTATGGACCACTAGCTCCAAGCTAACATCAGGCGGAATGTGATCATACAACTGGCTATTATAAAAATAAATGCATTGAGATCTTCGGAGTTATGCCCTAATATTCTGTATGCACTAATAATAATATTGTAAGAAACGGTAGATATGGTACATGTATAACTAAAAATTGTAATCTACTCAGGGTTGCCAATGTCATAAAAATATCACAAGGTAACCCTGTTGTCCTTTGGAATGCTTGGCGATATTTTTGATATTCCCGCCAAATTTTTTTAAGGTAATTTTTATCCTATATACATTTGTGTATCTAATTGTACTTCGAAATAAAAGCTACAATTGACTGCTTATATTATGTTTTGTATTTATAAACGTATAGTTAATGAAATATTGTTTCTTGAATAAACTGAATTTAATTCTTATTTGTTCTTTTATTTATACGTGTTTGATTTTTTTTAGTTTAGTCGACATAAACCAATGATGAATAGCATAGACTCTTTGACTTTCTAAAAAAAAATTATGCTTTTCTTCTTAATTTGACATCTTTTCTTATTATTGAGTTAAATATTTGAAATTTTTGATCGAGCTGTTGCTTGATTACTTGACATTGACAGAATTATCTGTCGGACATCTGAGGCCATTTAAGTAAGAAAATGGATTTATTCGAGAGATTAAAACGCTTATTAATTGCACTATTGCGCGTTCTATGCCCGCCTATACATACGGCCATTTTTACTAAATATGAAGAACATAGACACTTAAAAAGAACCCTGGGTTTTATTGGAGGTTTCACAATGGGACAAATTTATTACAATTATTTATTAAGAAATATACCTTTTCCGCGTTTGGCTGGATTTATTCTTTCTATAACCATTAGTCTACTTTTGGGTAAGTGTTTTTAAAGATTGCTCTTCTAGGGCATTATATCTGAATCTAATATGACCGTGGTTTTTAAAAAGCACTTTATATATACTAGGTATCGGCAACGCTATTTCAATACAAATAAGGTGCATTTCTCTATTAACGTTACCAATGTATTTTGGTAAAGCTGGAAGAGGGGTTCTGAAAGCAATTGTACTTACTTACGTTGTTGCTGGTTAGTCGTTTGTTTTTTACGCTATTCTATTTTTAAATATAATTGATTGTAATGGTGACACCCGTAAAATGATTATTTCGTGCTTGGGGATCAGCTTGGTAGTTAGTACCCGGGTATAATGAAAGGGGTGTGCCTTGTCAATTTGTACTGTGCCTTTTCGTCACCTTAAGCCTTAAATTTAATACTCATAGGTCCAATAACAAATATGGGAATGAATGCTAAAGAAGTAGTGCGTGTATTTGCATGTAGTACGCAACTCTCCTATAATTTGTCGAAAACGAAGTATGCTTTGATGGCTAAACCGTTTAAAAATGCTATATTCGGACTCAAAACTGAAATTGGTGAAGTTAAAGACACGCTTAGGTAATATTGCTTCTATTATTTGGTTATATTAAAGTACATACTGCAATTTTAATTAATGAACTGTTAAATAGAGCTGTAAGAGATGTCGCGGCTCCTATAGAAGCGGAGGTGGAAGGTTCGGATGAAGTGATGCAGAGTCAGGAGGAGAATGATTACATAGATGATATATTTGGTGATACTCATCGTTCAGATGATATAGAAAGGAAAAATGTGTAAGTAAAATTGTTAATTATTAGTAGTATATATTTTGGAAAGCTTATAAGCATGTTTACTGTCATGAGATACAGTAAACTTAGAATAATCCTAGGTTTAGTATGAAACACAGACATAAACCCATACAGGGTTTACCAGAAGTACAATAAGCACAAATCAAACAAACGACTGAAACTATTATGTATTTTTTGTAGACAAATTTTCCTTAACTCTTTCTAATGTTATGTCATTTTATTCCGCGCTATTAGATTGGCTAATATTTAATATATTGCTTGACGTAATAGTAAAACTGTAAAGAGATGAATTTTGTATAATATTTATAGGCCAAAAGATACTGATGAAGAAAAAGACATATACGAGAAACAATATTTGAAAAAAATTGAATACAGATGCGAAGATCAATTGTCACGAGGTAATTTAAAACATCGATACAATTGTTTTTAAATTTGATCCTCAATTGTTTTTAGTGGCTTTCTGTTTCCATTTTTTTTTAATTTCTAAATTTAAAATCTCGATTTATTTGAAAACAGAACTACTACAAAAGCTAGCAGTTTTTAAAAATCTAGTTTTATATATGTTTACATTAAGGGAGCCTTTGCAGTCTGATATCAAAGTGCGATAGCTAGCACATATTTGCAGACGACAACTGCTTAAAAAAATTATTGTATCATTAATAAGGTGCCGCAGTCTGTATGGAAGGCTTCGCAACAGCTTACGACAACTGCCATGAGAAAATGCCGTGGTACGCCGCATGGTTGCTATGTTGGCCAATGAAATTAACTTTCGTATGCAATATAATGCATGTCATTGGCGGAAATAAGATTTGTGATAGTAGGCAACAGGTATTTTAGATTTATTTAAACTTTTGTTGGAGACCTGGAGTTTAGCATGAGTTTTATGAGCAAAAGTATGTGCTGCTATTTCATCATATCTGGTTACTTCTGGTTCTAAACGAACTGATCGCTTTACATAGCATGTTATTCATGAATTATGTAATTTATTTCAGTGTTATAGTGTAATTGAATTGTTATACATTAGATGTTTGTGATAAGTACGTACTGATTTGATTAATATGAGGTGGTTGGCAAAGAAACTGGTTACACTTATGTGACATTTTTAACCCCAAATTTTCATATTACAAATTAGATATTATTTTTCTATTACGGAACTCAATTTTTGTATTTTTATGATTTTTTATTTTCATGGAAAATAACTCAGTGTATGATTAGTTTTAGATCACAGCTACTAAATGTAGTCCGGTTTTTTTTTCTATTTCAGCACCATAAACAAATAATAATTTTATGTTAATTTGACAGATAGATCCAGGTCTTGGAGAAGGTTATGTATATTTTAAGAAAAGTAAAACTGAATTGACCAAAAATTTCAAAGATGTTAAGTTGCAATATAAAATAACTAATGTACGGGAATTAGTTGATATTCAGGTGAAATATATTTTTTATTATTTTCTTATTAACTATTTAATCAATACGGTTAAAACTAGTACGGAGTACATTATGTTTAGCATTGAATTACCCGCTGTGTTTGTTATTATGGTTTTTAAATATTATTGATTGCTTTAAGCAGCACTTTTGTGTGCCACTAAATTCTAAGTCTGCCACCAAATTTTAGATATATAATAATATAAATATTAATAAATAGGTAATATAATTTTAAAAAATTAAACTTATCTTTTTCTTTGTGTGCCGTCAAATTTTAAAATAGTTTATAGTATGCCGCAACAAGAAAAAGGTTGAGAATCACTGCTTTAAAGCATTTATATCAAAAATATTATTTTGCTCTACTTCTTTCTTTCTATGTTTATATAAAATCTATTATAGTGTTTATAATGTAATAGACTAAGTTTAAGATTGTTTCATATAATAAGTTATTGTTTTGTTTGTAAATATTTTAGGATGCGAAGGAAACTAGTCAGCGTGTAATGCAGAGTTTTGAAGAGAAAAATATAATGATGCAAACCGCGCGTAATCTAATAAACATATGCATGGCGTTGCTGTTTTTGCGCATTATAATATCGTCGCAGAATTATCATGACAAATACCTAACAATTATCGTTTATGATAACATTTACATAACGGATTATTTTAAAACTTTAGATTTTAGAAGAAACATTAAAAATAAATATACGTTATTGCCTTTAAAGAAGGTTTGTTTTTATATATTGAAAATTGTAGTTTATAGTTCCCATAGTCGCCTGCTAGATGGAGCCAGTGTGCATTATTCAGTATCATGATAAATTTCTTTTGCTATATCATGAAAGACAATCCTATCTCCTTTTAATATTAGTGGTTATATGGAAGCTGAGGTTTAATTCCCGTGGGCTTATCACGAATTTTAGTCTGACTTTCGAACCGAGTTCGCTTCAAGCGTTTTGTATGGAAATTTGAGCAGCGCCACCTCGTGCGGATTTGGAACTACAATATTTTAGATACTTTTTGTTAATTCTCGAACGTCTCGATCTTTAGTTCATTTAATAGATTGCTGGTGCTCGTTAGTTGTTAGTGAAAATTCATGATCCCGATTGCTAACGGATCCGTTTTACTTGTGACAGCTCGATTCGAAAGCCAGACTAAATTCGTGATAAGCCCACTGGTTTATGTCTATTTTGGGTCTAGGCTTGAGTTGTTCTTGTCCTGTTTAGGGTCCATGATTTTGTATGTGTACATTTATTATTATTATTATGACATTAGTATGTAAGTGAACAATGCCAGTATACAGCAGCTAAATCAAATTGATAATTGTATTTGTTATTCCAGATGGAAAAGAGTAAATACATTGATGTCCATTCAATATCATATGTCGCAGCTGAAAGGCAGAAGTTTTTTATACAAGTTCTTAAGTTACTGCTGGAAGTAGTGACTGCGACCACTTTTGTGATGCTGGACAGATTGTTCTTTGAAGCCTTGGACGTTGTTAGGGTGCACGCTGAAGTGGAGGTTGTTCAGAAAGGTGCGCACGATTTGGAAGTCGATGTGAGTTATTTTGCAAAATATACACCACATACAATCAAGTTTATTACGTAGAAAAATTATCAAAATAAACACTAATAATTGGTATATCTGTGGTAAAACAACTGGCTGTCGTGAACGGCAGAGGAGATATCTGCATCTCTTTCACACATGCCTCAACTTCGACACGATAAGAATATAGTTATCCCTTTCTAATCATTGTTTCTTCCAGTCCAAAGTCCAATCTATATCCATTTGAAGATTGTCGACCGTGACATGCCCGTTCATGTCGGTATATTTTTTTCTTTTAAAGGTTGAAGGCGCAGGAATGCTGGCAGGCATGGTACGCAAAGTTCTTGGTGGCTTAAACACGAAATCGCGTGTTTTTCGCAACGTAACAAACAAACACTGTCTACCCCGTCCTAGGTTAATGCCGTACGTGTATTTTGTGAAGATATATGGAGGATATTTATGGATTTTATTATTGCTGTATTTTAACGCCTACACACTGAGATTGAGAAGGTTATAACCTCTTTATTTTTTCAATGTATTAAAAACAAAAACAGTAATAAAAATGTCCACACGATACTTTTAAAACTACATGTTTTAGATAATACAAATAATTAGAGGAACTGAAGTTCGGATTCTTACACTTGGTGTAATTTATAAAATATTTAGAACATAAAAAAAAAACAAATGGTACTAAAAAGATACTAATACGAATTAATTTTGATGCTTATGACTTTAAAAAAAAACACAATGTTGTGTTTTTTCTCTAGTATTAAAAACGACGAAGAAATTCGCATTACAATTAGAGATTGATAATAATAATATATTTATATTACAGACTCATAGCGAGCTACTTTTACCCGAGACGTGAAAAGCAACGCATATTGCACCTCTATAACGATATTCTTAAGAAACGTATGAAAATGACGAAGACGCTACGTAAGAAGGCAATCCAAGCAGTCAGAGCTTATTACTTGAGTGGCGAAAACCTTTTGAGTCTGACGATGAAGTTTCCAAGACTACTCGGATGGATGAGGATATTCCCAGCTGCCAGAATGAAGTGCTTAATTTGTGGAGAAACTGAACCCAGGAAATGTAAGGTGTAAGCTACTATGTCCTCCTTCCTCCTCACCTCTTTCCATGGGCGTAGCCAGCCATGGGCTCAGTGTGGAGCAGCAGTCTAAAATAATAAGTAACTAGCAAACTATACCAGAGGTCTTACTCCGGTTAATGTTTTTTGTGTTGACTGCCTACTGTCGAGCGTGAACTTTCTTACAAATATTAAGTATTGTAGTTAGTACCTAGATAATTAAGTTTTTTAGGATTGATTATGTACCTTACAGGTCAGAGTCAGGGTGGGGCAAGTGCCCCACCCTGCCCCACCTTGGCTACGCCCATGCCTCTTTCAGGTGTAACGTCTCTTTTATCATTACCGTGTCTATGTGGGCTTAATGCTTAGCGATTTTATTATTTACAGTTTCATCAGTAGAAGTGAAAAACACATGGCGAAAGTGTCATACAGCTAAATGTCCATTTGTTTATTGTCCTGATTGTTGGAAAGATATAGGAAAACAATGTTTGGCGTGCGACCCTGCGCTGGGTGAAGTAAGCGATATAGATTCTTTGAGTGAGGATGAACAAAATAATTGATTAAATTAAGAAAAAAATATTTATGGATAATTTTTTCAAATTATTATATTTATTAAAACAAACCATATTCCAATTGCTCTCCGACAGTTAAATTGCTAATGAACTGTATGTCATCAGCCACTTCGTTACAAAGTTTAGCTAAACCCATCGGTCTATCGTCCTCTGGAGGATTGAAATTATAAATTAACTGAAAAAATAATTATTTCTTTTAATGCATCGCCGGATCCTATTAACATTGTAGGATCTATGAAATTGCAATGTTACAGGAAAGCGATTTAAACTTATGAAATGAAGTGAAAACTGAATTTTCATTCAGAAAAAAGTAAATGACAATTCATGTCACATAATTCGCAATAATACATTTACAAATTAGATCAGATCCACGGTAAAACCACACAGGTATCAGCCCACAATAATATGAAAAACTATGTCGGTGAGTAGCAAAGAGAGAAGCATGGCACACAGAAGAGATATGTTATTGTGAATAGTTTGTGTAGATTCATCTCTTTCTAAGATTAATTTTTTTATAAGCTATATATATATATTATAAGATTTATAAGCTATGTGCATCCACCCTGAAATGATAAAACTTTAATTCATGCTTGTGACGGGTTTTATACAATTTAACTAACAGATAAAAAATCATCATAAGTTATCCATCCATCACTATCGGAATCCGCTTTCGAGAATTTATCTTTTCTCAGTTCCATTGAACTTTCATCTCCGAGACTTTCCAAGACAGCGCTACTGTAAATTGTGATTAGCTTTATTAGAAATTAGCACGGAGTGTTCTTCGTGTTTCTTTTCGCAAATAGGTTCGGCGCTTTTCTCGAGTTTCGGGAAGAAAATACTACATTGCTCTAGCATTGTAGCAACCACTAATATAATTTATATATTTCTAGTTTAATCTATAATATAGCCTAAAAAGTGGTACCTAAACTGGCGATCTGGATGGTGCACGGCTTTTCACCTCATGGACCGCATTTAACTTAACATCAGATAACAATTCCACTGATAATTTAGATAGGTAAGACTGTAGATTGTAGAGTAGCTAATAAATAATCAATATCTTAGCTGATGATATTGGTATTCATTGATTGGAAACGTGGTACTACGTGTGACAAGTTTTAGTTTCGGGGAGGGTTCAAGAACATAAAACGACTAAAAGTTACCGAATGCGACCGGATAATCGACATATTTTAGTGTAGCAATAGTAATGAATGAGATATTCCGCACGCCTGTCTTTATTTTTTATTTATAAGAATGTTAACCCATTACTTCCCAAGCGTCGAAAAAATTTTTTGGCGAAATCTTTAAGTTCATAATTACAATTATAATTACATTAAAATTAGGTAAATATTTTTCTCAGCGGAAAAAAATTATTTCATTAGAAAAATAGTATAAAAATACGAATTTCATCAGAAACAATAAAAAATAAAACTCTTAATAGGTTAAAAAATATTGAATATAGTGTATTAAAAATAGGACAGTGGGAAGTAATGGGTTAATATAATATGTTATTTTATGATCGTATCTTATATTTTACTAACAAATCATCAAATCCCAGCATGCCGTTAGTTTGATTATCAAAAAGCAGGAAGAGTGTGTGCAAATTCGCAATTGTCACTTCATTCCATCCTGGAAAGCGACGCAGGACCTTCTCGACGCTCCAACGGCGATCTTGTTCTTTCATCTCCTAAATCACATTGGTATATGTTTAGATAACAACTCACTACAGGTAACTTAAACCATTATATTTCATTAAATACTTTCTGAATGGATCCATTTATTGTTACGAAACGAAACATCTGCTCATCATTTTAAGTTGATAAAGCAGAAGCTCCAAGCTTTTTCTGAGCTAAAATCAATTCCCACGACTTCCAAAATAAAAATTAGATAAACTAAACTTGAAAACGAGGAAAATAACAAATTGTATGGACATATGTCCTTTTAAATTTTTTATATTATACACCATAGTTCCCTATGTCTTGCGATATAACCCCCTCTGAGAATATAAAGGGATTCACCAGATGTAAAAAGGCGTCAAATCAGCCAATAGTTTGATTTCCTAAAACATTATTTAAATACATACTTCATTATACTGCCGCTGTTCGTCCAATCTTTGATAGAATAAATTCACCAGCTTATCATAATCATTTGCACATTTTCTTTCTTCTTCCATAGTTTTCGTTAATGGTTCGCCTAAGTCACAGTTGATTAGTGTAAATACCTAGTAATGACTACGTAGAAATATAATTGTGATAAATATACTGAAAGTAATATTATTTAATATAACTTGCTCATATCTTAATAAAGTTTAGTTAATAAAACGCGGGTGTAGCCCAAGCCTTCAATAAGCAATCAGAAAACTAACCAGTGGCCGTAAAATCTTCTTGTCTATAAAAACAAATAGGCTTTCGTTTAACTGGATGAGCAAAAAACCTGCTAAATCCCGATATTATTGTATTAAGTTTCTGACCCATGTTTATATTTCTTTTGATAGTACATTTATCTAGTTGGCTATGAAATTTTAATGTTGGTACGACTCCGCTGCCTGTTCATAGATGGCGCTGATTATCACATACATCTCGATAAAAGTTGCTACGAATAAATTTGTAGCTATGTATTACCTCTAGTCATATTTCTATTTCTAATCCGTCATCCGTAGGTTCCTCTTGGAACACTTGGACTTGTCAAAAAATAACTATATTTATCAATACAACAATATGCAGCAACGACGACGGCGCCCTCTACTCACTCCAACAACAAACATTAACTACTAGATACAATCAGGTTTCACAGACTGTCATTTGCGCCTTCATTCATAGTGTAAAAATCTTTGTCAATTAACATTTGTTTTATACGTGTTTTAAATTTCATTCAATACTTTCACATAGTTCATAGTATTATTTTTTAATTATAAACGATTTCGTACATTATACCTACACTTAAAGATGGTTACTATCTCAATATGTAGTCCGAGGGTATAGTACCCTGAAACTGACTTAGTCGAATTAGCTCGTGAAGTAGTCTAGTGTCATTGGTCTCTTTAAACCGGCATAGATGTATTTAAACATCTGTAGTAACAATTGCCTCCGTTCATGGACCACGCTCAAGCTTAACATTAGATAGGAGTGTGGTATATTATAACAAGTACATATTTAAAAGGATATATTAGTGGTATATAAGAAATAAAACAAAAATAACTAGATTATCAATCACTTTATTCAATTTCCTTACAAAATTCATAAAAATTTCAAAAATTTTTGAGACATATATAGCGTCATACACAATTATTGATAAGATTACAATAATGATTTCAATCATGACTACAGAAAAATGGTAAAATAATTATTATGAATGCGAATTAAATGTAACGAATTATTAACTAAAATAGGAACTCATCAGTCTTGTATCAACTCCGTAAAAAAATCAAAAAAAAAAACTTAAAGACGAAAGAATCGAAAATAAACTAGGTTGTCCACTTTTACAGGGTTCAAAAATCAAAACCGAATTTTGAATTTTAATTTAAAAATTAAATTAACATGGCCACACTACTTGTATATAAAATTAACTATCATATAAGAAATCTTCTATTCCACTTGGATTCACTACTATTAAAACCCTTTATGCAAGTTATTACGTTTATTTTTTAATCGTGATCGCTGCGATAATAATAATTATTATTACCTAACATGTTAACTAGCTTTATGATTGATCACGACGATATATTTAAAAAAAAAAACATCCTATAAGTATCTTCAGATCTCTTGTGGATCCAAGTGGCATTGAAAAAATGTACTATGATACGAGCGGTATTGCAAAATCTAATCGCTACAGTATGAAAATATATTTATGATATATTTGATGAATGAATGAATGAATGAATGAAAACGTTTATTTACATTTAATAACAAGAAAAGTGGGGCCATAACTGTGGCCCCAACACTCAAGATTTATTTAAAACAAAGCGGTAAATAAACATTAAGAAAATACGTGAAAAAATCACGAATCTAATAGACATCTAATTCTAAAACTACATTGAATAAAATATTGTACCGCGTTTTGGAAACGACTGATACGCGTCATTAGAATGTGATTTTCACTTTTTCCTAGTTTTCAACCGCTCAATTTTAAATATATCATTTATGGCGCGTTTACATTGGTAGTTAAGTTAACGCATGCGGTTTGCGGGAATTATTTCAAACGCGTATCTTGTAAGTCAAAAATCCCCGCATGCGGGTAAACGACCAATGAAAACGATCTTTAATTATTCCTCTAGGGCTCCTGTCCATTTTCCATGAACGTTGAGATCTACAAACAACATTATCGTATTTTTTTCTGTAGTATTACCCATAGTGTGGAGTTATTTATTCACGTAGAGGTTAAATTGTATAGTGCAACGCGATTTTACAATATAATTTAACCGACAATCGTATTGTGATTACGGCTGCCCCCTTAGCATGGCTGGTTAGGCTTTTACTGTAATGCAGAAGTACAGTGCGCTACGACCTGCCCTGCTACGACGACAGCACGACATAAAAACAAACAACCACGATTGGTAACTATTCGACTATTACTCTAGATTATTTAAACAATTCAATAGCCTCCATTAAATATATTGTATTATGATTTATGTTCAAATAACTTTCAAGCTATTCCGTTATTAATTACAGCTGTAAATAAGCCGTTGCCTAATTAGCTAAAACATATTGTAGTTTTGCGGTTTTAATACAAACAAAAACACTCTCTAAAACTACGAGTATAATGATCGAAATGAAAATTTAATTTTGATATATTTTTTTATACAGAATTTCGACGCGCACGTGCCATTTGTATATTGCAGAAAAACTATGACGCGATCATAATCTATGTAATGTAAGTAAGCTATGTTTATATATGTATGTATGTGTGAGTGGACTATGGACTATTATTGTATAGGGGGATGTGTAAAAAAAAACTATAAAAAAACACTAAAATATAAAAATTTCGTCACGAGGGAAGAGTTACGGTAAAGACTACATTGGTATAACAATTATTAAAATGAGATTTCAGTTCGAATCCAAAATATACCTGTGTTTTATTTTATATCGTAAACTCTAAGAAGCAAAAACGTAAAGTACGTACAATCGACCAAGAAATGGTCTATCATTAACCGTTGACAATTATGACGCACCAAGGGACTTGGAATTAAAGGTGGTAAACCAATTTTTTTGCGTACTGTACCTGAGTGAAAGTTTACTGATAGATAAAATTGGATGACCTAGTGATGTGAGTAAATTACTATACCAATGCTCGAGTGTCTGTGGACAACGTAATCTAATGGTGATCAAACCACCGCCTACGCAAGACTTCAGTCTCAATCATTACAATTTAATAAAAAAGAGGTAGATCTGGTTCTATAAAACTAAGGCCGTTCGCACCAATAACCGTTGACTCGAAAGCATTATTCGCGCGAAAAGCTTACATACTAATTTTCACTCAATTTTCGTCTCTATGTAGTTTTGTGACGCCGCTCATCTACAAATCAATTGTTTAACTCCTACCTACCCGTAATATTCAATATTCATTACGTGATAGTTCATTTATAATTTTAATGCATTTTATTTCAAATTCCAAATTTCATAGAACGAATTTTTTTTGTATTCTGGATTTTTTATTCGCAATAAACTTTCTGCAACAAAAATCTACATACTATTTTGCAATTAAAAGACGGGAACAACGGTTAATTGACCAAAAGTAACCTTCAAATTTAACTTTTTTAAGTTAAAGTTTTTATCATTACACTGATGATGTTTCAATTATAATTCATTCATAAAACCACTCTTAAACTCTCAATTTATAATCATTTTAATTACCTATATAAAACAAAAGAATTTTACAATACAAATTCATAAACTTCTCAAATTAAAAACCAAAAGAAAAACAAAACTAATTCCAAATTCAAAAGAAAAAAAGAAAATGAATTGTAATTATAATTATAACTAAATGATTATAGCACAATGAAGCTACGAGTCAATTCATAAATTACGAGCCAGAGAGATCTTTATGAAGAAGAAAAAACTACATAGAGACCGAACCTACGTACTAATTCCAAAGCCGTAATACGCGGAACGACTATCAAGCGCTTACAAAAAAACATCGAAAAGCCTCTACTACCAAGTCCACAATACAAGAATAGCACAAACTCACTTACCAATAGAAATCGAAATATTAAAGATGACGATCTAACTGGACTTGAGGACACACCATCGTCAGCATGTTATTTAAATATGGTTAAAATTTATAGCAAGAGTCGTATAATTACAATACGGCTTGGTGGTTCGGCTTATTGTAGTAAAACGCATAACTGTTTTACCAAAGGAAACTTCAAATGGACAAAACAACTTTTAAAATAGGACCTATAGTTTCTAAAATCAGTATAATCAAAAGGAATGAAAAGTTTTAAAAATCATTAATGTATATTTGAAGTCCGACGATGACGTGTCGTCACGTGCAGCTACACCATAAAATTGCGAAATAGCCGCCTCAAAACAAATGAAAATCACAAAACAATGTCAATAATGTGTGATGTGTATGAAGAGACAGTGTTTATGTTCAAGCGAAAGATGTGTCATCAAACAAGTTCTACAGCGACCACTAAGCAGAACATTTGCAATAAAAAAATATTTCTAATTCCTTACATTAATCTTAAGTATTTCTGGTCCTTCGAGCACTTTATCGGTATGATAGAATTGTCTTAAATTACGTTCGCATCGGTTCGTACAAATTTATTCCTTCAACAGTTCTGCATTAATGGTCACCTTTGAAATATCCATTCAATTAAATTGTATAAATTTATCACAAAACTACAATTTTTACTGCTATAGCAGCGCTCACAAGTCAATATTTATTATTATTCATTAATAAATGTAATTAATTTCCCCCGTCACGTGTCTGACAGTACTATTGCAGAATCCATTACGCGGCTCATTATACTGTCAAACACGTTTAAGAAACAAAAAATATATATATAAAAATAAACTAAATCATAGCCAATTAATAAGTTGCCATAAAAAAATCATTAAAACAAATAGGAATCTTAGAAAACAAATATTATTTCAGCTTTTAGCTAAAAACTTGTCAACTTCTATTGATACCCACCCACTTGTACAACGCGCTGAGATATTTGAAATTACACTCGATTGTACAAAGTAATTGAAAAACTGGTTTTATTGCTCTATGGCGAATTAATCGTGAAAAGACAAACGAATGGTAATATGTAAAATAATAACAGTAATAAACGCTATGCGTCGCACCTTGTGAGATAATGAACACACTGGGAATGACTAAGTTTTTCAATTGCTCATTGCAGTGGGTATTATAAAAAGCGGGCAACACCGGGACACCATGCCAGTATAGGTAACATTCTTTGAATGTAGATAGCAAATCACAAAGTGGTATAATCGCAATACACTCATAGAAATAATAAAAGCAACATTCAAAATATATTAATAGATATAAATGGACATTAACCGCGAGTTTGGTTGTGATCATGCCTATGAGTGTACATCGACCGCGAACCATGGGCGGAGTTTGCTTTGCAAATCCATTAACACTGCTTTTAATACTCTTCATAAAAAATATATATAATACGAGGCACGCTCACTCTAATTAGAATCGGCAACAATCCGCGCACCTCCATATACGCTTTCAAAACAAAAAAATGAGATTCGTTGTAATTGCGGAAGAAACGTAACGTAACTAAAATAAAAATATAAACAAGTGACGATTTCGCAATAAAATGTCGACCATGTTAAGAGCAACGCAAGACTGCTTCTATATGGCACTCACATTATCTAAACCTTAAATTAAACTTATATATATGTATACTATGTAACCTATAACAGTAATGATGTATGTGTGCATGAATTGCAAACAGTGGTTCTCGCCATTAAACAAGTTGTAATTGAATTTACTAAACAATGATTCCCTCCTCAAACAATAATATATATAATACTAAAAATATATAAGACAATACATCGCTGTCTAGATTTAAATGAGATCACCAAAAACAAACATGTATTATTAATAATAAAGTTTTCATAAAATTGGTGTGAGAAGGTTACGACGTGTCTACGCTAAGAGAATAATTCATTCACACGAAACTACATTCAAACCCCTAAGTACAAACATTACTAATATTAACTAACTTTATTAGAAAACAACACAAAACAATCACTCAAATATGCTACTCGAATAAAATATTATGATGGACTTTGCTGGCATGCCATCCTACGTAAGCGAAATCAAACGCTACGACTCTAACACGACACAGTATACCGTAAATTTGACAATTAGTAAACTGTACTTTGCAAGTCTTATGTTATATTTTAGTTTCACAATGTTAGTAATCACATCGAGTCGTGACACATCTATCGAAACATCTGATTATAATAATCAAGATAAACGCGACAACTTTAGAAAATAATGCAATATTTTACGCACTCAAAAAACCACGTGTCAAACATAAGCACGCCCGCACACTTTTCGCTCACGTAGTACGACACCTAAAGGATATTCCGCATAAGTCGTCATCATATCGAAGTGCTAAAACTAAGTGCTGTTCCGAGACAGCAATAGTATTTTTTTAAAAATGCTAAAAAGCCCGAAGCGAGTTAACGAACACCAGGTCTTATAGTTCAAAAACGTGTATTTAAAATACACAATGTGTCTACATTATAAGTATAACTCCCGCCACGTGGGATATCATTTGAGACAAAGGTAACTAGTAGAGAGATATGAATAGATAATGCTTTCCGATTGCTACAACATTCAAGCAGAGAATAGCACTGATTGAATAATATAAATTGACAGTTACCTAATATATCCACTTTACTATTTCTTATAAGTCTAGTTACAGCAAAGTGGATACACAATACAGTGGCTACGTAAATATTTTACATGAAAACTATCCATTAAACAATTAGTTAAAACACCTTCTTAGCGTATTTAATACTAGCGGGATTTTTTAAGCTGAACACATTCCGGTGAAGCAACTAACATGATGCGAGACACGTCTCTTGCGAATATGAGTTTTGTTTTAAAGAAAATAAATAAAAACCAGTCTTCTTTTAACAATCTTGAAGGAATTAGTAATTGTATAACAGAAAATAAAAACATATGATTAACGCGTCCTTCTCGCGTTCCAAATTATATTATTGGCACATTAAGCTATTGCGTGGTTATTTTAAATAACTGAAATAAAATTATTTTCTTTACACTTGATCGAAAACTAAGTTTTAATTTAGACTTAAAATGTATTTTCGTTTGTAATTTGTACGAATTTTAAGTCCAAAAAACAATTTTCAGTTAACTTTGAAATTCGTAAGATTAACTTCAGGAGATCTGTTTCATCTACACTCAATATTTTAATATCCTTTTTTTTTTTCAATTATGAGATATTACTCCAACTTAAGTTGTATATCCAGTAACATCAAAATCTGAGTCTAGATCAAACCGTAGGTCTGAAATAACCTTTTCGGAAAGCCAGCGAGAGAATGCCTCGCAAAATGTTAGCTACCGATATTATCCTATAATAATGATTATTATATTAAATTTTATACTAAATCTAACTAATTAGAAATGATATTTTATAAATTAACTACAACCGAAACATTCCTTCGACTCACTCCCACAAGTTGTCATCTGACATTTCTTGCTTCATAATATGAGGAGCGAATGTGTTGGTTCAGGGTCTATATAAAAGCTACGTCAATTCGAGTCTAAAACAGTCAGTAATCGCTTATTATTTTATTAGCTAATGATTACCAACGAACATCCACCGC
This sequence comes from Tineola bisselliella, assembly GCA_028551675.1. Taxonomy (NCBI): domain Eukaryota; kingdom Metazoa; phylum Arthropoda; class Insecta; order Lepidoptera; family Tineidae; genus Tineola; species Tineola bisselliella. The sequence continues at coordinate 9,298 of JAPWLS010000155.1, read as the reverse complement.
TGCCTTATTTCGCATGGCGTGTAATGCTGATTTCATCCCCGAACGACTTTAAGCTACATTGCGTAACATCAAAATTGAACTACATCACTAATATACATAAACACAATTATGAATATGAACACACTAAACGATTGCAAATTCACAAAAACTAAAGTTACAGTTAAGTAAATTTACCAATAAAAAAAAAAACAAAAAAAACTCAAACTGAAACTTTCAATACCAAAACTTTTCGTCATATTTTATTATTATTATAACCGTATTAATTTCTACATAATAGGCGAATCATATTATAAATATTTGGAATAATAAAGCATCATATGGCAATAATTATGTGTTATATAAAATGGTAGCACAAAAAATACATTACACTTTGGTATAATTACATTATAAATTTAATGTGCTAATTACACAAGAATGCTACGAGGAATCAATTATATGATAATTATAAATTGTAATACAAAATTCAATAATCAATTATTAAAAATAAAATACAATTTGTAACTATGTATTATTAATATTTTAAAAAGTGTACTAAAATGGAAGTGACATATAATTCCTAAGGCAAGATTATTTTTACTTTATAAGAAAAATTGCGTTACACAATTATACAAAAAACATATATATTATTTATTCAATATATATATTTCATTAATAATATTAGAAATCGATAAAAAAAATTCGAGTACATGAATTTATCATATAAACTTCATCGAAAGCCTCCTGAACTGGTATGAAATAAACCTACATCTACACACACATAAAGCGTCAATTCACCCACAAATGCCCAAGAATACATCCATTTTTGTTCTCACATTATCAAAATATATATTAAAAAATAATAATAATAATAATAAATTAAAAATAAAAACCAGACAGACTTAAAGTATCTAGATTCCTGTTTATAGTTTTACGCCAGCCGAGACATGTCACACAGTCGCTACACAATAATATATGTGCAATCAATTTCACTTCATTCGACGTCGATCCATCGCCAAACGATATCCTCAGACAGTCTTCTAAAGTCAGTCTTTTCAATTTATATTGCATTTTTTATTCAATTTTTTTCTTCCATTATACTCTTTCGTCTTGTTTTATAAAATCAAAAGTAAATAGAAAAGAAAAAAAAAACATCACGTACAAAAACTAAACTACCAATTAGCATGTAACAACGAAATAATAATATTTAAAAAAAAAAACTATTCAGTTGCATACAACATTAACGAAAGTATTGATCGTTAGCGCATAGTAACTAATATTACAATAATCATAATAAAATTTTAATTAACTAAGTTATAAAATGCAGTAACAATGTGGAAGTTGTCACTCGTTTTTAAATCACATGGTGATCGTCTCCGTGATCGCAGTCTGGATCGACCGGCAATATCAGTCAATAACATTAGTGCCTGTTGGTGCCCAACTTATTACATTTGTTATAATAGTTTGGTCCTTAAGAGACTAGTCTAAAATGAGAATCTAAACAAATTCTAAACAGTGGCCTTTCATGGTAACACATTTGGATCGATTATACGTAAACACAAATTATAAAATAAAATAAAAACATGAGCGCTCATTATATCTAATAAGTCTTCATTCTCAGCGCAAGCCAGGCTCTCTCTCAATTCAGTTGATAATATAAATTGGCACATTGCATAAAAATAATAATTAAAAAAAAACAAATCACAACTTAAATGAAATAAGACGAACGGGCCTTGGGCCCTATTTATTTTAAATCTAATAAACTTTGATGTATTCTTTGCCATGTGAGATGACGTCACGAGCGGTGTCCGGTAAAGTCTCGAATAATACGACTACATGGCCGTCGAGAGTGAGAGCTACGTCACTCGGCCTATCCTTATCATCTAAACCCGGACTCTTCAAATCCACACACCATTGGTAGCGCAGTTCCGGCGAATACACAACTACGCGATGGTTCTTAGAGTCAGCCACGATGATCCTGCCCTCATCATCAGTCACTATGCCTGAGGGACGGTTCAACTCGTTGATGCCGCCGCCCTCTCGGCCCACAGCAGATATAACTCTGTTCATAGCGGAGTCTACCATTATCAGACGATGGTTCTCGAAGTCAGAAATGAGAATGTTGCCATTCGTAGTGAAACATATTCCGCGAGGAGTAGTCGGCCCTTTCAGCAGTTTAGTCGGATTAGCCCCCTCGAACACGAACTTTGTGATAAATGATCCGCGGTTCGTAAAAAGTTGAATGCGATGATTTCTGGTGTCAGTAACGGCGATATTTCCCACAGAATTGACGGCCACGTCCCAAGGATACTGGAATTGCCCACAATCTTTACCGAAGGAACCAAACATGAATAAATAGTCTCCAGTGGGTGTAAAGATTTGTACTCTATGATTGTCTTTGTCTATGACGACAATTCTTCCGCTGTTGTCGGTTGTTATTCCAGCAGGCAGGTCGAATTCTCCAGGCCCTGTGCCCTTTGTACCGAAAGTGTTTAAGAAATCGCCAGATTTATTAAACATTTGAATTCGATTATTTCTTCTATCCGCAATCAAAATATTCCCTTCTCTATTGACGCACAATCCCCAAGGTCTGGACACCTCGCCTTCTTCCTGACCTTCAGGCCCAAATGACATCAACGGTATGCCTGTAATGTTTCTCGTATACTTAACAGCGATCGGGTATCCGTATCCCAGTATGGCTTGGCCGAAACCCCGTTGAGGATAATCCACACACAGGTTGCTTAAGCTTTGCGTGTCGTAAATGCTGGATACTCTAGAACTAACTTGACTTGAATAATCATTGACGCCGAAATTCATAGACGAAGGCAACGAAAAGTTCATGGAACTCAACGCTTGTACAGGGGCAGCGGAAGCGAGCATAACATCGCCTTGTATTTTTATTTGCTCGCTGAAATCCAGATTTGGGGGCATAAATAAGATATTATCGTCCTTTGGTTGGAGATTTTTGTACATAGAGGCAAAATATTCTATCTGGGACGTGCCTTTCTCTTTGGCGACAAACAAATCGACACCTTCTAGGTCCAAACACTTCACCAATGTCTCATTGGTGTGAGCCAAGCCGGCTAAAATACCGCGCAAAGCATTCATTTGATCAGAAAGCTCGTTCAGTTTCATTTGTTTTATTTTCTCGACTTTGTCTAACAAATCTTTTTCTCTGGTTTCTAGTGCCTGAACGAAGTAACGAATGGTTCGTCTAATCTTCATACTGACGTCGACAGACTCTTTTTCGTAAGATTTTGAAATGGCGACGGCTCTATCGATGGCACTCTTAATGGCTTTAGTCCCGGCTTTTCCGCTCTCCAAGGCTTTGAGCATATGGAGTCGGCAAGTGTCGAATGCGCCCCTTATAGGGATGCAATTGTGTTCTTTGTGAATCCAAAGAATGCACTCGTGACAGATCAACTGTGTGCAAGATTCGCAGTAATACTTGACAGGTTCCGGGTGATGTATTTCGCATTGGAATTCTTTGTCGTTCGTAATAGGATTCGTCGGCTTTACGCCAATGGGCGATATCTGCTGCATGGGTAACAGAGTGTGCTCTCTGAGCTGACAATCAGAGGTGATGGAATGGCAGCAGTCGTAACAGAAGAGGTCGTTGCACTCCAAGCATCTAGTGGTGGGCACGCGTTCCTCGCATCGAAAGCACGTGATAGAAACGCTGGAGGAGGTGCCGGGAGAGCTGCTGGAGTCGTCTCTTTGATGGTGGTTATTGTTCGTGTGGTTATTGTACTCACGTGAGATGGGTCCCAGTGGGTTCTGGGATGGCGCCGTGATGGCCGACGAGGGCCGTGCCCAGTCGTTGAATGAGGAAACTGGTGTGGACGTGAAATTGGACGGCGGTGTCATGGCGTCCATGATGTTGGAGATGAAGCGGGACATAGCGAGCGGCTCGTCCCGCAACGCAGCTCGACTAGATGATGCTACGACAGCGCTCGGCCCGGCGCCCACAGGCGGTGATGAAGAAATACTGCTCTTCAAAAACGACATTTTATTGTTCGTTCACCATTTGATCTGAAATTGATATAAGATAACAATTATTGTTTAATTCTAACTTCATTAAAGTATTTCACAAGAACACAGAAACATTTATAACCATATTCTCAGACAGTAACTGTAGTGATATTTCGAGAACGTTCGCAAAAAAAAAAGTTTGGATTGTGTCGGTCGTCAGGGTAGCAAACTCCTTTTTTTTTTGTTAAGACGCATTTACTAACGCCTACGCATCAGGTACTTTTAGCAACATGTTTCATAGAGTTAAATTTTAAATTCTTAAAATTAAGATGACTCACACGCTTATTTACAAAACAACACGACAAATAACACACTCCTATGTAGCAAATATAAAACACACAATAATACAGTATTTTATTATTATTATCATTATTAACAGTAAATACCAAAAACAATTTGTATGATGATAAACTTTTGACCGAACGATTAATTATAAATATTATGCGTTATAATAATAAAATAGACGAAATAAAAATAACACGCCATATGTTATTTTTAAATAATAAATAAAGTTCAAAAAATAACAACATAATAATACGTATGACTCACACTGAGATCCGCTTCCAAAACAAAGACTGAATTAAAAACAAAAATGTTCCTTAAAAATAAAATAATTCTCAATTGAATGATGTGCACTTGGAGAGAGTATGCTGCCAACTACCATAATAAACCACCACCTTTCACGCAGCGAACTTCGCAAAAAAAAAATCCTAGCCCAAAATCTTTTGTGCGCGGGCCTCACCACCCCTACATAATAGAGTGGGACCCAAAATGAAAGGGATGCATTTATCCCCACCACAACTGTGCGAGAGGGATGGAAAATTACGCATTCCAAAATATTTCGTAATTTAGATAAAGACGGTTCCCTAGGATTAGGGTTGTCGATTACAATAGTAACATGTGTTATTTATTGTTTTTTTTTAAATTTATTTTTAAATTTCAAATATACATTTATTGAACATAATTCAAATTACAAATGCGTTAATTAAATACGCAACTAAATTATGACAGTTTACAAAATTTCCAATTGTTATCAGCAATAAATAAACTGTCATTATGATATTCAAACAGATTGTTCCATAAACCTTTTATCGAACAAAAACAAATACATACTAATTAACACATCAAAACTAATTCGCGTCAACCCTAACTGGATTTTAGGATCGTATTGAGCACGCATAACAAGCGCGACGGGCGGACGAGTGCGACGGAACAACGTGACACGTGCGGGAGTGAACGAGACAAGACGAGGTTTCACTGCGAGTGTTATGCGCGTCACTCCTGCGACCATATGCGAGTCACGAGTCCGTGACCTTGGCGAGCACGTTTAAGAGTGAGGTAGGTCCAAAGGCTGTAGAACCCATAAGCTCGTTTGTCGACGCACTCACGTAGACCCGGTTCATGGAGGGTGCCAAAAATCGATGGTTTCCCTTATCCCTACTGTTATACAAACGGAGGGTGGGTATGGATTTTGTGGCGTCCCCAAAAATAGACAACCAACTTGAGATACACTTTTCTTACCAATCTTTTATCGTACAAATTATTACGACAAATGACTATCAGTATTCATCTATTTTGATGTGAACTAGATCAGTATCATTTCAAGCTACCTTAATGGCATAAAAACCCCCACAAACTGCAGCCCATTGAGATCAAATTAAAAAAAGAATTATAATAAAACAAAAATGTAAATCAACAGCACAGTACCCTCACATAACCATCCTATCGGCCTTCGACTACTAAAGCTTATCATAAACAGTTATTTTTAACCAGAACAAAGACAAAAAGCAATAACAATAGATCCTTTTACATTAGCACAAACTTTTTTATATCTATTTTACTAATTAATTTATTTTAAAAAAATCATTTATAAACGTGGTATTTATCGATATTACATATTTATTAGGTTATATTTTGACAATTAAAAAAAAACACGATAGTATAGTATAAGTTAACCTAAAAACAAATACAGCTTCAGAACCTCGACCGTTTCATGAAATAAATAAATAAATAACATTTGGGGAGCAGGGTTCAAAGCTCTCGGCACCTATACAGGAAGAACTGTCCGGGCATGCGTCACACAAATCGAAGGGTTCCTAAGGGTGGAAAATAACGATAAGCGAAAGACAATAGATAGGAACACACATAAATAATATTATATACAGATAATAATTTTTTATTATGTCTGTGATATAGTGTTATTCGCTGATGATACCTCATTGATATTTAAGGTTAAAAGAAATCAGGACGACTATAGTCATATCAATAGTGTATTAACCAATATATCACACTGGTTCAATTCAAATAATTTAAAATTAAATGCAGAGAAAACTAAATGTATTAAATTTTCACTTTTAAATAAAAATATTGCTACAACATCAATAAGGTTAGGTGGCCAATGTTTGGAATTAGTATCTAATGCAACCTTCTTAGGGATCACACTGGACACGAAGTTTCAATGGGGCTCCCATATAATATCTTTGTCTTCTAGATTAAGCTCAGCAGCTTATGCTGTTAAAAGAATTAGGCAATTGACTGACATAGATACTGCCAGATTAGTGTACTTCGCGTATTTTCACTCGTTGATGTCCTATGGAATTTTGTTATGGGGCAACTGTGCTGATGTTAAAACCATCTTCATCTTGCAAAAGCGAGCTATAAGGTATATATATAAACTAGGGTCACGTACATCTCTGAGGGATAAATTTGCTCAATATAACATACTGACCACAGTCTCTCAATACATTTATGAGAACTTAATATACGTTCACAAAAATAAAGCTAACTTCATTAAAAATAGTGATATGTCTGCCAGAAATACTCGCAGCTCAAATAAGCTGCACACTCCTAATTTCCGTCTTCGTAAAACTAGTCGTTGTTTCATGGGGGTTGGCATAAAGTCATATAATAAGCTGCCCGATGATATTAGTAGCCTCCCTCTTTGTCAGTTCAAGAAAATCGTAAAAAGCAAACTTATTCAAAAATCATATTACACGTTAGATGAATATCTTACTGATAAAAAAGCTTGGACATAATCTATGGCATTTTATGTTTACCCTTAGGTATATAATATATAGGATGACATGAATATATAAATAGGATGACAATGCCCCTATACAGCAGCTATTCTTCTACATCATAGTAGATTTATTATATATTATTATGACATTGGTATGTAAGTGGACAATGCCAGTATACAGCAGCTAAATCAAATTGATAATTATTGAATTAATAAATTTATTTCATTTATATTTGTATATCTATTGACGAGTAAAAGCGCTCTATTGGAGCCCATTTGCTAAAAGTAAAAAATAAAAAAAAAAATAAAATAAAATAAATAAAAAAATTCATCCTATTTCCTTCTTTTGTTTTTTATGGTGAATCTTACGCACATTAAGTTCCAGTCAAGTCAAAAACAATAAATAACTATTAACCATTAATTAGCTATGTCTAGGATAGTTACACAGAAAAATTTAGTTCTCAATTGAAAAAATATTTATTCGTAATATTATTATTTTTTTAAGTAGATATATGATTCAGATCTAATTCCATGCCCCGATACTCGAGGATTGAATCAGGGTTTCACTAGTTTGCGGTTAGGACGTTGTATACGCATACGACAACCAGATACTCGCCAAAATTTAACTATTTACTTAAATTAAATCGGTAGAATTAAAAAAACACTACCAAAACGTTGAATTTAGAGGACATTCCAAACCAAACCCATTGATTTTAGAAAACAGGTACCATTATAAAAATAATAAAAGGCCCGAATACTTCTAAAATTACAATAAAGACGTGCCAACATGGTATTTTCTTTACGGTTAGGATTACTAAAACTCATTTAAGTGTAAGAAAGGCATTGCGCAGGTCGGGTTTGCACTGACAATGGCGTCCGGTCCTTCTACAAAACCCCATAGTAAAAAACTGCCTATTCAACTTAACAAAATACCTAAAACTATCAATAAAATTTACAAAACAGCCCCCTTTTAATAAATTACGAACTTAAAATATTTTTCGTAAAATAGTTTGAAAATGGAATGAAAATAGTTCTAGTAGTTTCTGAGATTAATGCGTACGGACCGACATATCTAAGACACGAGAAACAATTTTGTTTTATATTATCGTGTGCTTTTTAGATAACAATTTAATTTACTAAAAGTCTTGAAAATAAGCGTTCTATAATAACACTTTAGTCCGCCACATACGAGATAATGAGAGCGTAATTTTACGTCCAAATAAAAAATAATGAATGACCTTTGAAAACCTTGAAAAAGAATCTTGAACCGATACACCTTATACTCACAACGAGAAAAACAAAACAAGTGAATTTTATAACAATAAAACAACACTAAGAATCGATTGACAACAAATTCCACCCAAAAAGTGTGTTATACGCAAGTGCTTTTACCCTAAACAGTCCACGTGGATGTAAACAGGGGTTTAAAGGTCATCGACCCCGGGCGGAGTTCTCGCGTGCCATTTCGTTGGACCTTTACTATAACACTGGATGACAACGATCATTATTATGGGAGCTCTTTCTAACAATATTTTAGTATTATTTACAATTTAATATATTGATTATTCAAATTAGAATTTTTACAATAAAATAAAAACACATCAAACATCCAATTGAAAGTAATAAAAATTCAAATTAAAAATTGACAAATTTCAGATTTAAGTAAAGAAAGTAGATGTCAAGTAATTATTATTTACGCCTATAGAGAAATATTACAAATATTTTTTAAAAAAAAACTTTACAATTTATTACTTCCAAAAATGTTTATTGTTTAAATTATTATACAGTCATTTTCACTACAAAACAATTTTCTATATATAGGCAAACTTACCTATCGCAGTAAAATGAAACACAAGTCCAAGCCAGTGCTATAAATTCGATTCCCTCCGAGAATTTTCCCTAAAGAAGATACGCACACAAAGAAAACCAAAAGTGTGGGGTTTCCCTGCAACCTTCTCTCATACTTAATATCGATTGTTTTACTATCATATGACAGAAAATAAAACGTCGTAATAAACGTTATAAACAACAAACGAAGACATAATCAAGCTTTTGAGTATATAATTAATAATAATTGCAATTAATTACTTCTGAATAGACTTTTATAAAACTCTGCCTACCTCAGTCTATTTAGTATTTAGTTGAACATATCACTGACAAAACGTTGACATAATTAACTAATGTAACCAAGACGCTTTTGAAGATTGAGCAATTTTCTGCATGAAAAAATTTAACTTGACTATTTTAATGGAATAAGTCATTAAGCGACTA
>JAPWLS010001647.1:0-57055 GCA_028551675.1 Tineola bisselliella | reverse complement strand
CTGATTTTCGTGTATTATAAAATCAATTAATAAATAAATATAATATATTGTAATTCAAATACTTAGAAAAGTCAACCGTGTTTTAATGTCTCTAATTACGGCTGGTACCAAAGGATAAAATATATTTAAAAAAAAAAGTTATTACATTACATTATTGATCGAATAATGATGTGCTTATTAACGCTATTCGGCATTTTCTACCAGTTGACCATTTCTGCCAGCTAATATAAATGTTTAAAAATATATTTTTATTTTATTTTATGTTTTACAAATGTTTAAACCTTTTTTTTTAAACTTGTACCTATTGGTAGTCATTTTGCGCTCAATCATAAAGGGATAGATTTTACGAATCTAACATCCCTTGTTTCCCCATATATTCAATTTGATTGAATATTGATTGCGGTCATATTTTAATAGACAATCCAACAGAAACGTTATATATAAATTCTTATAAGAACAGATGGAAGCAGAAAAGAGGCAAATAAAGCCAGTAAAGTTGTTGATATTATTTCATTTTTTTTTTATATTATTGACTTCATAATGATTAAAATACATATTATTGGTAGTCTATAAATTAATATTGCCGGTTTTTTTTACAAATTCAAATTCATTTTTTCAAATTTTACAGTGGAAACCTTCTATCTAAGAAAATATACGTTATAAAGGTCACTTATTCTGAAAGAAGAAAATTAATGTAAGCTCAAACGCTTCTAGGGTAAATGTTCCACTAAAATCTCGTTTCAAGTAAAGATTATTGTTTGAGCGTTGTTTCTGAAGGTGCCTTTAAAATTACTGCCTGTACTAGCTTTGTGCTATCCCTAAATGATTTGATAAATGAAATGATTCATCTAAAATACTACATTCCAATTTGCCCCCCTTTTAGCGTGTGCTTTGTTTTAATATTATTAAGTATTCTATCTACAGATAGATTTACATATCGTTTTAAAATGTACGAATGATTTTTTAATATTTTTATTTGTATGTACAATATCAAATATATAATATATTTAAACGAAGTCTACACTTGTAAAGAAAACTACGGGAATACAGAATATTATTAACTACATTTAATAGATCGCGACCAAAATTAATGCGATAATAATCTTTTAAATTAACCGATATAGGGCTGTCTTAATTCCTTTGAAGTCTAGACTTTGTTTAAAACCTTTGGAAAATTCTTCATTGGAGTGATAAAAGCTGTCAGCGCGAGATGTATTGTAGTCTTCTTTGGCTGTAAGCTCCAATGGCGACTAAAAACGATATGGTGTTATAAGGCGACTTAATTAATTTAACTCCAGAATTGCGGACTAAAATCGCCTTTCAGGATGAATAAAATTACCTAGGTCGTAATGTTTTTAATAAAAAATAAATTATATCAAATCTTATGTATGATCGATCTGAAGGATATTGTCTGTTTAAATGTGTTTTATTATTACTCAGCTATTTAGAGTAATACTTTTTTTTAATAATATTTTAATGTGATATAAAATAAAAGTTTTTTATAGTTATTACTTTTTGGAATGTAATTTTACAATTAACGTAGGACTATTTATGTCGCTTATCAATTTGTTTCATTTTGTATTTTCAATATTTTTGAAAATTAATTCCATAATAAAATCAAGTAATTTTTTTTTGTTGTTTTATTTTTCTTCCAAATATACACAAATATAAAACATTTTAATCCTGAAATAAAATAAATATATATTGATCAGAAATCGAACTTCGTTTTCCATAGTTCACTCCACTGTTACTTTTTTTGGGCTCAAGAAAAAAAAGCATCAATAAATAACTGATAGATATTTCTAAAGAGTTTAACAAAAAAAGTTGTGATCTCGATCATAATTGGTTCTCAAACAAAGAAAACATGTAATTTGCGACACGCGTATACAGAAGACGCGAGCGGTGCCGCATACAAAGCCAGTGCATGCCTGGTTCCGCACGCCGATAGACGCGTGGTTAACGTCGCATTTGAAATAACGAGCCTAATTTGAATATGTGAACAACGAAATTTTTCAAGTGTATTTTGATTGAAATTGTGCATTAAAAATGAATGAATCCGAGATTTCGAATAGTTCGTGGGATTGGTACAGGGAAACCATTAGACCATGGGTGGAAGATCCAGGGGATGATGATGAATTTGGACTAAACTTAACTTCTTTAAAAATTGACGAAGCTTTTGTTGTGGGTGCTGCTGACAGAAATGTTGGAGTTTATGCTGTTTCCGATGATTGTTTCAGAGTAAGTTTAACAAAATTTTATTTTAATTACTATATTTTTATTATCAGGTTAAAATACATCTTTTATATATGTATTTCAAAATAAGAACTCAAATAAAAATATTTACAATATTTAAGAAAGTACCTAGTACCATATGAAATTTGCACTAGCCCCTTGCACCAATCCTCATAGCGCAAGTACATTGTTTGCAATGTCTTTTTATTTAACTCTGGTAATATTATTATCAAATTTTGAATTTGGTCTAAATCTATTCAAATTAGAATTTTTCTTATTCGATTTTATTTTCATACAAATAGTCCTCTTATATTACTCATATTTAAATGTTATTTTTTATAGTAACCGGAATAATAAATCCGGTTACGCTTTTAATTTCATTTATCTATTAATAAAAACACAAGAACAATATAATTGTAAATAAACAAAACCTTCAAAGAATATTGACTCTATCTTTGAGCGGACTTACGAGTGTTTATTCAAACCCGTTATCGATGAAACTTATTTCACACTATCTATAAAAGAAACATTACAAAATATTAATACATTTATACTTCTTTCAAATAATATTTTTGTGTCAAGGTTCACGAGGCTGGCTCACTAAATATACAATCGTGGAAGGAACGCAAATCACAATACGACTTGCATAAATATTTTGATTCTTTCGATGTTCTTTGGAATTTCACGTCATATAATATTGATGTACCTAACTATTACCTACATATGGCGTCTATTATATAAAGTTATTGTTAGTTGCCGCACGCGGGTTGCGGGAGATTTCTAAAACGCATGCCATAAGGATCGTATACAATCCCCGTAAGTAGGTTATTAGTTGGCATAGTTCATTAAAAATTGAATATGAAATGAAAATGTAATGCTTATATACAAAACTGAACTATTAATGTCCATTTAATTATATTGTATATAGAAATACGACAAACTGCAAATAATTAATTCTTTACAAATATTTACTCTTCATTGGTTGAATTTAAATTATACATAATATTGTTATAATTATATTTAATTTTGTTTTACTTAAATAATTTAGTATTCGTGGTTTTATTGTTATGATTGAAGTGTTATTCCAAATATCAGCTTTTAAACAGTTTTAAAAACAATCCCCACAAGCACTTATTATATAAACAGAAGAATAGGAGATCCTCTGACAACGTAATTATTTAGTATATTTTGAATAATATCTTATTTAATGATTTATATTATTATAAGTATTTATTAATAACCGAAATTATTTTGTATTCGTTTTTATTATTTTATTTTTCTGCACGATTTACAATACCACTGCTCACATCTCCCAAAGATTAACTGGCAGAAAATGCCTAAACCGTCTTTTGTTATTTTCGTCTAAAAATAAGTCATTATGGCAGGATTATATTTTCATATTAGTAGTTTTCATAAGTGTCTGATGTTTCGTGGCGAGTGAGTGAATGAGCGGTGTTTCCTAGATATTCGATTTCTAAGTCAAATACGGGACTATTTTGACACAAATTCCTTGTTTACAGTTACAGGCATCTATCATTACTAATGCATGCTAATAAAGAAACAAACATACTAATTGAAGAAATTGACTAATAACAAAGCTTTCTTTATATCTTTATTTTTAGAGTTATCTGTTAATAGGTAACTGTCCGTCTATCTGTTATTTATTTACTATGATCATTGAACTCCCTATGAGTATTGTATTCTTCTACAATAATAATTAAATAATTTTAAAAGGGGATCGATTTGTATGGATGTATACTACATCAGTACCTAACAGAAAATATGTGCACTATAATTTTTCTCAATAGTTGGATATATAAAAATGTTGTTTATTGACCTGTCGTAATAGTTTTAAGTAAATTAATTGGTAACTCATTACCAGTGGCGGCCTTAGCCATTGCGAGGCCCTTTGTCCTTCGTGAAAAGTATGTGTGCGAAAGTAGATCTGGTTGTTTGGTTTAGGTATTTGTCATATTTGACAAGAAATGCTAAAGTTATACAAATAAATAAAATTTGAGTTTTAAAATATTTTACATTGACACTTTTAAAAACGAGGCCCCTGCAAGAGCGAGGCCCCGGGCGATTGCCCCGTTCGTCACCCCCTAAGGCCGCCACTGCTCATTACGTTACATTAAACAAAAAACATTGACAGATCGAAGTTAGTGCGGTAAGAAACCTAAAGACTGACATTGTTATAGTAATTTACAGGCCTATAGGGAGTTAACTTTGTCAACATAAATGCTCTACTATTTCCCATCTCAACAAACTAGCGACTGTTGACAAAAAAGGAAAATTAAACAATGTCACTCCTTTAAAGTGTTATTGTAACTTTAAAACAAAATATAAAACGAATGGCCAGTTATTTCATTAAAAACTAACTAATTACCATTAACTTCCGTCTGTCGCCTTCATTCAGTCACTAGTAAGCATACTAACCTACTACTTTTACTTTTTTGTCGTGTTCGCAAACAAACACGGAAATTTTTCTTTGTACGCGTTATTATTTTTAATTGGTTAATACAATTTTTTAAAAATAAAATAAAAACGAAATGTGATCAATAAAGGCATAAAAAAACAGAAAAATATATTCAAAACACCTAAAAATTTGTACTTGTAACTGAATTCCGATTTCAAACATGATTCAGATTTTTGTATGTAAATTAATTTGTTTAATAGTTGATATACTTATGACATTACTACTTTAGTTTCCTGTTTAAGTAGAGGAATAAATAAATAAATGAGAAATGCCCTGAACTCAAACTAAGAAGTCAGCCGATTAATCCCTTAACAAGAAATTTTAGTTCTAAGAATCAATATTAATATTTAAACTGGAAAAGCACGTCAACTCCAGGAATCACACCCTTTGGAAAGACCACAATAGGGTTTTTAATATTGTCATGGGTTTTACCACAATAGGTAAAGAGTAGGAGCAATGACCCTGTCGTGTTGTAGGGAATAAATAGTAATTATTATTGACTATATGGGCTGTATTATTATTAAGAAGCATAGTGATATGAATAAAGAAGAATACTAGATTTGAGAGTAAATTTTTATTCTAATAATTTTTTTTTGACATTTGACTTAAACAAAACGAAGAAAAGAAATTGAGTAATTATTCAATTTTTTCAAAAAAAAAAAAAATTTTGTAATTTAAATAATTTAAAAGACATAATGCGGCTTAATATCATTTTTATTTTGATTTATTAAGGCCATGATGGCGGCTGACTTATAATACGCCATAAAGTTTTATAAACGAGTTATAAATAATGCCAAATTAAATATTTAGTAACAATGTTAACACAAAGCGCTTTTCAATTTATTGAACGCATAAACATTGCACTTTCTAATTTAAAATACTATAAATCATTTATATTATCGTAAATAATTTAGAGAAAGTGCGTTAAATACTATTAGTGTGTTTGTGATTATTGTTACATTGGCGGATTAACACATACACATAATATCTGCTTGGGAGTCGTTACTCTTCAAAGGGTTCCTCTTTACTACTGCCGTTTCTTTCTACCTTCCAAACCTAAGCAACAGAGGCCTGTTATAATCTTTGTACCATATTTATTATGCACATGTGAATAAAATTCCTTATCAATCTGCTGGGAGCAGTAAACATTCGTGTTCTCGAGCCGGCACAACAGAGGCGACTGTTATTTGCAGATGTTTTGTATATCGCTTTTTAACATAAGATCAGTTGGAATGTGGTCATATGCCTACTATAAAAAGTATAGGTACTTTAAACTTTAATAACTAAAGAGTTAGATATAGAAATTATTCAATAAAGTCCAGACTTAATTAACTCGTTATATGTGAAATGTGAATAATGATCACTGGTTGATATTGAGTACAGACTACAGTACGCGTGAATGACGCACATTAGTCAAAAAGTGTGTCGAACCAACGACATAATAATAGTGTGACTCCATTACCGTAAGAAATGCCGTACGTACATAATCAATCAACTATTTGATTTAACTGGACTATTATCTCCAAAAAACCATTTAAAATTAAGTGTAAGCTAAAAAATAATTAGAAAGAAATCAAAACAAATTATTTCTTTTGCAGTGTCCATTCGAATTACAAAAAGAGTTAAGAGCTGACGCTGAGGAATCGTGGATAATTCACACAGCACGCAGATTTACGTGGAGAATCTACACTGATACACATGAAAAATATATAAGCGCAAGAAACACCACGTAAGAAGAATTGCTGCTTCTTCTGTATAAATGACTACGCACATTGGAGTCCTTCCTCAATAGTTCTTGGACTACATCAACTTGGACAAAATTTTATACAATTTTAATTCTTATTATTAAACAACTCTATAATGCGTATATTTAAATTTCAGAGGCTTACAATGTCAATTAAGACCAGAAGTTGGAGAATTCGGTATTTATAGATTAAACATAAATAACACGGAATGTAAACTTGACACTGTCAAGGAACCCGTCGATATATACATGCGTAAGTAGAAAGATTTTTATTGCAATAAATAAATAGTTACCCTGACCCAAACTAATGCGCTAGGGACACACATACAATTTACCTTTTTTATTTTATCCTATTTATAATAAAATATTAATAGTAAATTATACTAAAAATCCAATCTTTCAGGCATTTTTTTTGTATTAGTAGTAAACGTTATTGATTTAGGTACAAAAATAATTAATAATTTAATATATCAAGTGAAGAATGTTTAATTCCTATAGTCCTTAAATGAGATCTAAAACTTACGGCGCTTCGCCTATCGTGGGAACTTCAACAATGTTTCTTTCAACTAACCGCTCAAAAACTCTCAAATTCAATTGGTTTGATATCTTTTGTAATCTTTTATCGAGTTGTCGCATCGCACCCTTGACATACAAAAAGTAGACAAGACGATTATCCTTGTCAAACCTACCATTAAAAAGATTAATAATATTTTCTATTGTCATTTTTATTATACTCTGTGTATCTATCTAGCACTAATTTGTATCCATGCTAATTGCTTTTAAATATATTTAAATATTACTAAAATCGATATACATCGCGTCGGTAAGATTGAGCTGTTGTTTGTTTTTGTCATCATTATTTGAAGGTTAACAGAACTGCCTTTAACGATTTTAAATTTGATAAAGACTTTCCTTTGCGAACATTTTTGGTTTACCGATTGTCGATACATCTACATGGAACTTTTTTCAAAATTTATAGAGTAATTTAAGCTTAACAAAACAATTGACAACAGATAATGAAATGTTTTAACGCCTAAAAATATTGGTACAAAGATTAGTCTATTCATCTTTAAATAAATTATTAATATTTACCCATCTAACGCGTAATGACGAAATCTTGGCCTTCTTCCAGCTATCTCTCATCATCATAATGATTATATTAAATTAGGCTCCAGCTTTCAGTGTGGTGTTATGACTATATTTAGGCGAAAACATGTTTTATTCGCTTCTTAGAAAACAACATTAAATTATGCGTAAATGTTTTTGCCTATGAATTTGGTTTTTGTTTCTTTTTCTTATTATTTAAGGAACGATTATAATTGTATTCTTGACAACTATCGAACAAGAAATATTAGAGATCTATTTTATTAAATTAAATGTAAATTAATATTCAAGAACATCATACATATATCTATCTACCTTTAATAAGTATGGAGTTACGAAACCTAAAGAGATCACAGTTATTGTCAATTATAAAGCAAGTACTAGCGTGTAGGTTGTCGCTTATTGTGTGAGATCGTTGTCCTAAATCCTTTGTGAGTTGACGGACATTATTCGTCTTCAACTTGTATTTATTTTATGTATTGGTAGTGTAAGCCTAACGTATAATAAAAAAATCTTTTTTAGAATTTATTTCACCGCTTTGTAGCTATGTTCGTAACTGACACTTAAATTACTGACTGTATAATTTAATTAATTAATGTAAAACATTTATACCTAGTTTTGTTAAACCTGACATGTAATAATATCCTATAGGCAAATATTAAATAATAATATATAAATTGCTTCTCCAATAAATGTCATTCAATGACAAATTTTATGTATACTTTGAGAACATTATTTATTTATTATTTTGAATAAGGGAAATAGAACGTCATTTTGTTTAGGAACAAATTATAACTATTAAGAAAAAGTTTTCATTTAAAATACTTACCTTAACAAGCGTATAAAGTACTTGATTAATTTCCGATTGTAGAAATCATAAACAAGAACCAGGCGTTAAGCTACCGTAGATAATAATGTTTCACTATCACATTATTTTCTAACAATACAAGAAAGAAAATTGAATATCTCAATAGAAAGTAACAATTTATTTAAAAAATAGTGTCTAAGATTTCTTTTATTTATTAAATACTTAACTAATGCTATTATTATTCACAATCTGGGATTAGTTTATGGTGTTTTCCATAAGTAATGTAAAATAGGTCCCAAAACGCCATTCGGTTGTTGTAAATCCTGCTATCCATACGTAGATTGGAGCCGATCTCTAAGTAAGGCCTCGTGGATGTGCTAACAGGCTCCCAAATTAATGGCACCAAATCTGATTTGTCTGGTGTTGGATTTCTGCGGAAAAAACACATTTTAGATATTTGTAATACTAGTTTTACATAATGAGATAGGTTACTGCCTATTATTTTTCGTAGCGTAACATTAAAAATAACGTTATTTTTCGGACCAATTGTTCGGAAACCGGAAGAGTTTTGTAATCAGATGTTACAGTTAAATTTTGTTAGTATAATTTCTTATAGCATAATTACCCATATTTAACAAAGTTCGCCCAAAGACTAGTGATACGATCAGCTACAAGTTGGTCTTCTTCAGAAAATTCAACCTCAGAATCTAAAGAAAACAAATATTGTAATTCTTCACTATGAGATGCTCCAACACCCGGGTAGTTCTTATAAGCACTTCTCCCGACATAGCTAAATACGTATTGGTATATTGGTGCAGCTCCTTGTTGCAAATATTTAGTTATGGTTCTCTGGGTCGGGTGGTTGGCAAAGAAATCTGAAATGCACGTCTCTAACTCTAAAAATACAGATTTACTAATTGCTTTATCTCCAATATAAAAGTGACGCACAGTATCCGATGCCTCGTTAAGTTCTTCTTCCTCTAAATTAAAAATATTACTTAAAGTATCGTAAAAGTAATTTCCCATTTCATCTGTATTTTCCAATGCGACTAATGTATTAAATATTTCCTTGTCGGTGTGCCCAATTAAAACAGGCAAATTTCCTAATTTAGCTGGAGCAGAAAATGAATATGGATCATTTTCAATGAAGTTCCGAATTCCACTGAAGGAACGTTCTTTACATGGGACTAATAATAACTTTAAATCAAAAGCGGCTGCAGTGACCAATCTGGGTGCGGCTGAACCAAGGAAATCCAGAGCTTGGTTAGTGTCGTCCGTGTCGAATCCTAAATGAGATGCTAACTTAATAGCTGCCGACTCATCTCCCTCAACGAAAATTCCATCACTCTGTGATGTCCCACTTTGAATAATTGCCTTATTAAATAATCTTTCGTGAGGTGAATATATATGGAAGTCGACTGACGCTCCACCAGCGCTCTGCCCAGATAAAGTTACATCATTTGGATCTCCGCCAAATACAGCAATATTCTCTTTAACCCATTGTAATGCTGTGAATTGATCTTTTAGTCCTTGATTGCCAGGAACAGATGGAACATCCAGGCACATGAATCCATACGCCCCAAGGCGGTAGTTAATTGTTACTAAGATGATCCCGTGCCGTACTAAGTCACGTGCATGGTATGAACCGCCATCCCCGAAATTGAATCCACCTCCATGTATCCACACCATTACTGGAAGTCTGTTGCTTGAGCTCGCAATAGACGGAACGTAAACGTTTAATTTTAAGCAATCCAAACTTCCTTCATGCCTCGTTGAACCCATGTAGAATTCTGTTTGTGGACATTTTGAAGAACCGTCGTAGGCATTAAATATTTCTTCATGACTTTCTGGCGGTAAATTGTCCTGAAATAAATGTTAATAATGTGTTATTATTTAAAACACAACGAATTTTTGTTATATTATGACATATTGCTAAATTACTAGGCTTACCCCGAATGGATTTTCTGGATCAACACGTGCATAAGGAATTCCTAGAAATGATGAGTAGTCCCCATCTTCTGCTCTTTGTCCCCTAACGAGACCTTCTTTAGTTAGAACCAAAGGGTCTATCCTAACGTCAATAGAATAAGCTTCATAATTAATTAACACTACTAAAAATATGACTATAAGTTTCATTGTGAAAATTTTAGAACATTTTAGACTTCTCGTGGCAACAGTGTTTCACTCACTGGATTGGATTCGTTGGAATTTATCAGCACTTGTAGATAATGTTAGATTTCATCTTTTATCTACTTGCATAAGACATATTTGCGATATTGGTTTTCTTTATAGCTATTGGAGATCATCCATCTTACATGAGAATAAAAACCAGTTTTATCTACCTATCCCATTTCATACGTCAAGATAAGTCTGGCGGCGTTAAATTTCACACAAACTGATTCGTTTCTTTCTTATGCAATTTTAACTTTACTAGAAACCTGATTTAAACTCTTAAACAGGTTTTTTCGACAGGTTTTGGTTGCATTCGCATGCATGTTACCCCGTTTATGCGAGTCGCAATAACCAAGGTCAATTCGATTCTTTGATTTATAGTATTAATAATCTGACAGTATTTAAAATAACAACAAACCTTGAATAAATTATTAAAACAGTACAAATCGATCAATAATAATAAAAGAAAAAGAATAAAATGCAGAGGTTTTAAATAATAATAATTTAATTAATAAGTATTACTGGTCTGGACCTCTTCCATCTCTTTCTCTCTCATGTAAGGTTTTGGTACTATATCATATGCAGAGGCTTAATTTGCGAAATGTAATTGTATGCCTCTAATGCGTATTATATTCAGAGTAGATGCTGAAAACCAGTCTTTCTATAGTTTGTCTATTTCTCTTAGAGTTCATTTTTGTTTCAGCTCTTCTACTGATGTTGGGTTTATTGACCGGCGTTTGGATTTTATATGGATTGGGTAGTCTTATTATGTCACGATTACGTAGAACTGGAAAGCTGCGGTATGGTGACAAGGAACTGGCAATTCAACAACGATTGAGAGCTCTTGATACTTTTAGAGGGTAGGACGGTTTTTATGTCTTTACGTGTGAATTAGAATTTTACGCCCAAATACTCGACATTAGCAGATAATTTAAAGATACCTTGATATTTAGATATGTTTATAAATGTGATTATAGTAAAACATAAACTCGGTTTATATAATATAATCAGAACTGCCATTATGGTATTTTTTTTTTGTTGAGATTGCGTGAAAATATTCTTTAAAACTTTTTAATGGTTTTGAGATACTCAATACGACAACAAAGAATCTTTTAATCGCTCTCCTGTAAAATTGCGATTTTTTAGATTTACCTATATAGGTTAATAGGACCCGCCGATATAAGAGCATTATGTATGTATATTTTAACCTTTGTCTTAAGGGTATAATTCGGAGTCAGAGCACTTTATGTACCTACTATTCGATTTTTATAATAACACAAATAGAGTCGCTTTTTTTAAATAATAGATTTTATTATTTACAGTATCGCTATAGTATTCATGATATTTGTGAATGACGGAGCTGGTGGTTATTGGTGGATTGGGCATGCCACCTGGAATGGATTGGTGGCTGGAGATCTGGTATTTCCTTCCTTTCTTTGGATAATGGGAGTTTGCATACCACTTTCCGTGAAAGGGGCTTTTGCTAAAGGCATACCACGGTGGAAGATTCTTGTTCATATTCTCAGAGTGAGTAAAAGAGAACTGAGGTCCAAATATTATAAAATAATGAAAAGATGGGAATAAAAACAATGCAATGTTGTGCAGACGTTTGATTCTAGTGTTAATAAATGGGTTCCAGAATGATGGGCAGTGCAAAGAACTTTTGGAGATAACAAATTCTACCAAAGATCCAAGTATTAAATACAGACCTTCTTAATTTTAAAAATAAATAAAATTATATCTTAAGAGAAAATCTTCATTTCTACTCGCTTAAGTAGGTACTTTGGGATGGGCTAGAATTTTGTCTAATAAGTACCTACTAAAATGATGACAACTTTTGAATATATTTTTTATGAGTTAAATTAATATGGTTATATAAAAAAAACTGTTGCATTGAATTATAATTTAAAAGAAATTCATTATTCTTTTAGTATCGACGTTAATTATAAATACATCGTAATTTAAGTTAATTATAAAACAAAGTTGGTCGTTGAAATTGTAATTTGAATAATTAAATAAGTGCTGTAATCTTTACGCGTTAAATCATTACTTCTATGTCAGTAACACATTTAGATAATAACTATAATTATGCAATTTTTAAACTCATGCGTATTGATTCGTTATTTTACTGTTTTAATAATCAAATTGGATTTTTACTTTTAAATGGAATTCTACTAAGCAATTATCGACACGAGAAAGGTTAAACACTAAAATAATAATAAATAATAATATGTATATTATTATTTATTAATTTGTAGTATTTTTGAATATCTATAATCAAAACGGTCAATTTTTTGTCTTTGTCAATAAATGTAATTGAAAAATAAATTCACAATACACATAAAGAATTAATGCGCGTTGGTGTCTGACTCACAACAGGATAAACTAATTTATAAATTTGTTTTTATAATTAAAAATAAATCGATAGATAGTTTCCTAGTGTAAACTGTTTTTTTACACTTATAATCGTATCATTATAATTTCTTTAATTGCATGTTCTGATAGGGAAATTGGCATCTTTTTATCATAATATGACATGCCATAAATAATTGAAATTTAAAAATAAAATTGAAAATGATTTTTTGACGTGAAGGTTTACATGTGAATTAAAATGTTGTTATATCTTGTTGGGATATTCCTCAAATACTCGACATTGGCAGAATTGTCTTCATTAGACTTCTGAGACCATTAATGAAAGAAGAAGATGAAGAAATATAGTTACACGCTGACTTTTAAGATATTCATTTTAAACTTCCTCAATAGTAATCTTTTACGTGAAGAAATAAAATAAGTATTATGTCAGCGAATTTTATATCTTATCAACACGCGATCACTTTCACACCATAAAATTATCAACACACTAGCTAATACCCACTTGAGGTAGGCACTTAAAAACTAGAATCTAGACTTTTATCTCGCAATTCACAAAGCTAGATGGCTATATCACATCTTTGAGAATTTTTTCCAACATATTTCATTGGAAATGGAATGTTCGCGTGATATCAGCTCTCTCTTATACGAACCTCTTTATACATTACTTGCTATTAGTGAGATTTTTATCAGTATATTAGTACATGTACCGGCAATGTACGTTACAACACCTATGGAAGATTTGCTTTTTTTTCAAACTTCATTAGCCGCGTTAGTCGCCTCCGTGAAGTGTTTTGTTGACCTAAGATGGACTCGGCCTGGTTTAGTAATGAGTGAATTGTATCACTTGGTACGATCTCTAATGTATGTCGTGACATGTACAGTCAACTATAGAATGTAAATAATATCTCCCTTATAAACCAACTTTTTAATTTCACGAGTCAAAGAAACATTTAGTGGGTAACGTACTTAGTATTTGCAAATGAAGGTATGATATTATTTCGCACTACACCTGTTTTTTTAAAGACCGTACTGAGCTAATTAAAATATTTGATGCATCGCTAACAAGTTTTAATTGAAAATTACAGTATTAATTCACTAATTAATTGCTTTTAAGCGATTATATGTTTGTAAACGATGTTTATTCACGTGCAAATAAATAAGTGACTAATTAAGAATTTATCGCCTATTTACGAAATTAACCAAAATAATTGATTATAATTTTAAAAAATATATTTCGTTGCGACATGATAAATAATATTTTTACTACATAAGTGAAGTTTGTTGTTTTAATTAAAGACAACATTTTAATAATAAAATGAAATAATAATGAGTTTGTATTTTCAGCGGTCATGCCTGATGTTTCTGCTGGGAATGGCGCTCAATACCGTATATGGCACGAACGAGCTCCATAATCTTCGCATCTTTGGTGTACTCCAAAGATTAGCCGTTGCTTATTTGGTAGCAGCTGGATTTTATGCATTAACTGCCCCTAAGTACTATACACCACCCAGGGTATGTAGATTTCTAGAATTTTCCATTTTCTTATATTAGTTCTTATACTACAAAGCTAATGTAATCTAAAACGCAACTAGATTACTTCACGGATGTTGTCTCGGAATTGAAGACATAATTGGTTTATTTACTTTAGGATCATTTTTCGTTGAAATTTCTAACTTCAGCGTTAACAATAGATAGAGCAAAATGTAATATTGGTCTATGAAAATATCCCATTATTTACTATAAAATAATTGCTTTATTTAGGGTGCATGTGGACAAGCTCTGAAGGACATGTTGTCGTGCGTGTGGTGTTGGGTCTTAGCCGCTGTTTTAGTCGCTGTTCACACGTCGCTCACTTTTATACTGCATCATGAGGATTGTCCTCCGTAAGTACATTGAGATTTATTAAAAAATAAGGAACTATTACTTCGATTTATTAAGCGATTTGCGTTTCTTTTCAGGGGATACCTCGGTCCAGGGGGTAAACACGATGATTGGGTAGCTCCTGATTGTAGCGGAGGTGCTGCAGGATATATTGATCAACTGTTGCTTGGAGATTCTCATCTGTTTCAGTATGGTGATGCTAGGAGAGTTTATGGAGGTACAGCGTTTGATCCAGAAGGACTTCTCGGTATGTATCTCTTGGCATTAACATCGTTTTTTTGATAAAAATAAGAAATCCTTCCAAATCCTTCCGGTCAGTCCATCAAGCTTGATAAAAGTTTCATTACACTTGGGCAGGCTGTTTAACATCAGCAGTTCAAGCACTTCTTGGAGTACAAGCTGGTGCAACTGTCTTGCTCCAAAAATCACACAAAGCGAGGGTTTCTCGATGGCTTGCGTGGGCACTAGTATTTGCATTAACTGGAGCCTTGTTAGCTGGCTTCTCAAGAGAACATGGTGTAATACCCATTAACAAGAATTTGTGGTAAGTTTAGTAGGAGTTTGTTAAATAAAATATTCTATAGTTTTACCTTACCTGACACATCTCTCCCTTTAAAACAGTTAATTCCAAGATAATAAATAATTGGTCCTTCGAACCGGATTTTTAATTAAGACTTACTTTTCTCCTTTCAGGTCAACATCATTCGTTTTAGTAACGTCAGCCTGTTCATTAGTATTGCTAAGTTTTTGTTATGTGCTAACAGACGCCTGGAGATTTTGGGGTGGTGGTCCATTCAGAGCTCCAGGTCTCAATGCAATAGCCCTTTACATCGGTCATTCAATATGCGGTCATATCTTTCCATTTCATTGGAAAATACCTAATATGGAAACACATGCTATTCGATTAGTCGAGGCTGTTTGGGGTACTGCTTTATGGGTCATTATTGCTCATATTATGGCAAAGAAAAAAGTATTTATTACTCTTTAATTGTATATAGAGTTATTAATGTTTTAAGGTCATTTTTGTATACAGCACGACCAATAGCTGGGGTATTTGTAAATCTGCATAAATTTACCGAAATGCCTATATCTCGATAATAACTAAGAGACAATTTTTATTAACTGTTTGTCAGCCGACATATATAGGCTGTTTACGTAGCGCTGCCTTGAAGTAGACTTTTGGGACAGCCTGTTTGAATGACCCTTGTCGTGCCCTGGTCAAGTCGGTAGAGGCAGCTTATAATTGAATATTGTAACATATATATTAAGTGTATTTTATGTATGCCTCGTCGTCTGTTGTATACATTACAATATTAGCTATATGTTTA
The DNA here is from genome assembly GCA_028551675.1 of Tineola bisselliella. Taxonomy (NCBI): domain Eukaryota; kingdom Metazoa; phylum Arthropoda; class Insecta; order Lepidoptera; family Tineidae; genus Tineola; species Tineola bisselliella. The sequence goes on along the minus strand of JAPWLS010001647.1, from coordinate 40,937 downwards.
GTTGAGTTATATCAATTTATTATGTGATCATAATTAAATATTTTTATTTTACCTGTAATTGGAATTTTGCTTTATGTCAAGGGTGATGTTGAACAAAAAAAAAAAACAATTATAATTTTACGCTTTTATTAGCTCAAGGGTGACACTTGAAATTCGTTATGTCATTTAGAAAAAAAAAACGTACAAGATCCCACCGCAAGATTTCTTATACAACTTTTTATTCAGGTTGGATTATATACAGAGTATTAGTATATCTTTGACAGTTTTCTATAAAAACAGACGTTAATATGCGCAGTAACTTTATAGATATTGTACGTAATCAATAAATTGAAGCAGAGAACTCCTGCAACGTGATCTTATCCTAAAATTAAAACAAAACGAATCAACAAAAATGACTTAAGGTAACAGTGAAAATGTTCACAAAACAAAAATAATACACTGAACATAACAAACGATGTCACCCGACAAGATACAGTGCAATGCATTTTATAAACCCAATGTCGCATGGTTATTTTACAATTCATTATTTAAAATATAAATATATCTTATTACATACAATTCTCCGTCATAACATCGCCGAGTTAATTAATTCAAAAGTTAAAATCCACGCAAAGTCTAATATCAACTACATTTTTAAAAGTAATTTTTGATAAAAAACATCACTTCATTATCCAACGATTAAATGCCTTTTAGGAATAAAATATATTTTTCTAAAAAATAACATTTTTGTAGATTATCTAAAAGATATATTTTTAATTTCTACTAAAATTTGTTTACTTATTTGTAAAAGTATAGTCGGCTCTATGATAGGCACTATTTCATCATCATATATCTTATATCATCCACAGATGATAAGATGACAATTGCAATCGTATGCACCACATTGCTACGGCATTCAAGTAAAAATTTCAACGCTCATTTGCACTTTTTTCGAACAAAACAAGTTCGTAAAATTGGTCCTCAAAGTTTCTTTTGATCGAAATGTTTATTGTTTTGTGAAAACAGTGTAAACTCTATATAACGTCGAAATTGCTCAACTTTGGTTGGTTTACTTCGTTACCTATACAGCGATACACTCTATGTAACATACCTATTCTAAGTGACGATATAAGCTACTGTTGCTGTGTACGGCCTTTATATAATACTTTATTAGTAAGTAAATATTTTTCATCTCCCCATTTAACGACAACTCTCAATAACGTCGTAAAACATACCGCTATACAGAGTTTGACTTGTATTTATTATTTTGAGAATGTAGTATTTTTACATCCAATAAGTATTCAATTCAAAATCAACAAAAGCGTGCAAAATGAGCGTTTTAAAACATACTTGAGTACTGCATTTTATCTGTTCGAATTGTACGATGATATCCTTTATAAAAAATTCATTCATATTCGTAAACAATCCAACAAAATTATCTTATAAACATTAAATCTATAAACATTATATATAACACCTCCATATATGTCAATTTAAAAATTCTCTTAAAATATATTTTTTCTCCACCTCAGACTCCTTTTAAAAGTTAAGGTCCGGCTCCTTTGATATATCTTAACTACTAATATAGGAAGAACACTTTTTAGTATACATTTATATAAAATTTACAAAAGAAATCTGTTTCTCTAATGAAAAATGTAGAAGCGCAATGATAAAAAAAAATAAATGACGTCGGATACACTAACTATATTTCTATTTCTCGTTTGATACTAAATAAAAAACTTGTTATTTTCATATAAATACGTTAAAATCACAAACATAACACTTTCACTAGGGACCCAGACATTGTAGGAAGTTATCAAAATTTGTGCCAATTTAAAATATATGCATTGTAGATAATGTAAAATGAATTCACTAACAAAACGTTACAGTTAAAAAAAAGGCCAACGAACAATTATTTTAAGTGGGAATAAAAAATCCATATAAACTTTCGTCAAAATATAGGTTGTGTGTTATATTTTAGAAAGCGCCATCTGTGAGCGTCTAGCGGAATTACCACAACAATTACACATTTCCCTAGATAACTAACTACCTACCTACTTTTGAATATAAGAGTTAGATAAAAAAATACACTCATTTAGGTCACGTTAGTATTTTATTACTAATTTTTCTAAGTACACGAGCTCACTTTAAGTCACAAATATTCATCTAAAAATTAAAAGATGCATACAAAAAAATTAAAATAATAAAATGGAATGTTTTTTTTTAAATTGTAAATATTTACTATTTACACGAGATAGTAAACTACAGAGGTTTTAAAAAGAAAACTCGTGGACGAAACCTTTAAGCATAAATCCAACCCTAACAACATAATAGTGGAAAATATCTGAGAAAAGCATAGAAAATAAAGTTCTTTCTCACTCTAATATTACGATCTACCGACTACAATTGGATACTATAGATACGCAAATGGTGTATTCATTGTTGACTCTTACGACCTTTTCAAGATTGTCATATAAAATTTAGAGTTAACGATAGATTTTGTACTAAAGTTTAAAAATGTATTATAATCATTAGGCCAGGCTTTTAGGCAGCCCACGACAGAGACTAGATTTCATTTATTTGTCATAAACACATCTTATATAAAAGAATTAAAAATCTCTAGGACATTTCCACAATATAAATGCAATTTTTATGGAATTCAAATCAATGTGAAACGAATAAACTAATCCGCTTCACTTATTATGCTAGCTTTTATATGTCGATTGTATTATATTATAATAGTAATAAATATAAATGAATTCATTATTAGTTTCAATAATAGTAATAACGATAAAAACTTAACTTTCTTTTAAGTAAATTCTTTTAAAAGATTGTCAATAAAATTCGTTATGAGAGGAAGTTCTAACGTACGATATTACACGTACATATTATAATATACAATAAACTATTTAAACAACTCGTACTAATCGAAATTAACAAAATAATTACTTCTTCAATATAATTAACATGTCAATGCATAGACCGCCGCAACTTTGGGTAACAATAATTACACTTAAAATCTACGCGCACGCCCTCTCACGCACAAGAAGGGCTTAAAACAATAGACGCTATTACAGCGATAATATTAAAAATATATTACGAGATTTCAAACAACACGCGTTAATAACTAATTAAACTAAGCGAATATACCACCCTCTGATATTTACAGACCCAGTTCTTCAACGAACTTCAACAATAGTCATGCGCTCTCTGTTTAACACGTTTACACATCCGTATGAATGACAAGGCAAACGATATTCGAAGCGCATCGAGTAGGCCCTCTGTGGTGACGAAATATGATGAGTCGTATATCTAACTGTGGCACATTAAATCCAGCACCACGTGTAACCTACGACGAATCTAATGAGCAACCATTTGTGTCAATAAAGACTACAATTACTTTCTAAACACGAAACACTGTAAATACATCCAAAATATACATTCGTTTCAAAATTTACATTTAATAAAATATGGGACGCGCGTACCGTGTTCTGCCGAGCCGTGAGAAGCATCACTGTGTTAGCATTCCTCACAGCCCTGGTGTCATTTACAGTTAAGTCTGTATTTCGCCACACAAATAGCTAATGTAAGCCAGACCTCAGGCAAATCATGCATCAACTATGGACGCATGCGGAGGTTAGTCAAATAAATACTTATTTCAGTAATAGTGAGATGCGTTACAGCGCCATTGTTGATGGACGAGATGCCCCGACAGATGTTGTGACGTCACGAGTGCTCTGTGAGCTCACTTGCGACTGCCCCGGGAGACCATCGCCTGCAGTGCTGCCAGTTGGGTCAGCAAGTTCGCATTGCTCTGCTCCAAGGCGTTCACTCGCTTTTTATAGTCAGTATTCTCGGAGGATAATATTTCAACTTTCCTCTCTAATTGGTCCATATACTCTTTTTTCTTACGTCGACTTTCTTGTGCTGATATCTACAAAAATAAAAAATATATTATAAATATATATATACACACATACTCTAAAAATCAAAATTAGTGTCTTTACCTTGTTTTTAATTTTCCTCCTGATTTTCTTCAGCGATTTCTCCTCAGCTTTAGTTAAGGGTAGACGCGTGGGCACAGGATAGCCCTCGGCTAACAATGTGCGTTTCTCTTCATCAGTGAGAATCAGTGTGCCCGTTGATCCCTTCTGAAATATTCGAATATACCAAATTTTAAAATTACTATAACGTAATATGTCTCCAGGCATTTCTTACTATTAGCTGTAGTCTCCATTCAAAGACCGTGCTCTAGTACATTATATTAAAGCTTTTAGCTTAATAAAGTGAAGTTTTTCTTTTACACAAATCAGTTTTAAAATCATTATTTACATTTACCGGTTGAGTGCTTATGAGTGGTGTATTAATCGGTTGTCGCGAGGAATGTGGTGATAAGTATAGATGTGACCGACGAGAAGGCGGCACCGCAGCTGTGTTTGGTGAGGCCTCATGTGCTGGAGATAGGGCTCCTTCGCTGTCTGATGATGATAAGGACGAGGGTGGCGTCGGTGGTAGCGTGAAGCTTGATATACCTGTAAAATACATATATTGTTTCATATCTACGCTAATAGTAAATAAAAAAGTTTTCATGGGAAATAAGCTTGTCACACATGATGCTACTTAAATATCACTTATTACATACTGAACTTTGGACTGGAAGAAACAATCGTTAGAAAGGGATAACTATATTCTTATCGTGTCGCCCGCGTTCATTTGTCGAAGTTGAGGCATGTGTGAAATACTGGCGTGAAAGGAATGCAGATATCTCCTTCGCCGTTCACGACACCGTGATTGTTACTCTTTCTATCGCTTATATACCTTCAAAAACTGTATCCATTTGAAAAATAACCACACAAAATTAATTCTTACCTGCAGAACCTGCGGACACTTTGATAGAAACTTTATTGCATCCCTTTAATGATGTAGCAATTTTTGGAAATAACAATTTTGGCACACCAGCCGCACCAACTTTTTGTAGTACTGCTTCTGGCATGTGAATCATTCCTGTCTGAAATTTTGATATTTTATTAATAAATTTTTATTGAAATGATTTTTTTTATTATTAGGAACGGAGTCTTCTTTATACTAGGCCTGGCATGTGATATTGAGTTACAACTGTGTTAGGCTAATCATCACCGTTCACAATGGCAAATATTAGCTGATGCATAATGCCAATTGTGTAATAACAAACACCTTAATTATGCGAGCTTGAGGTTTTGCACTCTTTTCATTATACCAGACTACTTCCAAGCTGATCCCGAAATACTAGGTCACTTTACTTTAAAATTTAAGAGTTTTCATGTTGGAGATAGAATGAAAAACTATTTTAAAACTACCAACCGTATGGTCGATGACATAGTCTAACTGTGTGAGCGGTGTGCCAGGCGTAGGTGATGGTGGACACGACGACGAAGGAGACTCGGGTTCTGATTTAGGCTCCATTTTGATATCCTGAATAGACTCGCTTGATCGTCGTCGGTTACTCCATGCGCTTTTTAACGATATCGCTGGATAGCATTCGTCTTCCATGTCTGAAATAAATATATAAATGTTATAGTAATGAATTAGATCAGCGGTTCTCAAACTTTTTTGGTGAAGGAAAAAGCCTTAAAATAATTATAAAAAACTGATTTATATGTATTTATGAATTGCAATGTAATATTACGTAATATTTAGTTGGAATATTTAGATGTAACCTTATAATCTCCCTTTGGTAGGTATTTTTTGCAGTATTTTAGCCCTAGGGTTCCGCGGAACACACTTTGAGAATGGCTGAATTGAGAAGTTATCTCCGATTATAGACCACATTCCAGCTTAATATGAAGCGAAGACCAATCAAGTATGAGCAAGAAGTGATGGTGAAAACCAAAAACAGAATAAGTTTAATATTAATATGCTTGTAAGAACAAAATGATGAAGACAATGCAACCTTGGCCCAAATAGACGACGTGGAAAAACGTGTCTCAAGCGGGCGTGAGTTTCTGTACGGATAAATTGAAATATCCGTTTAATAAAATTGTACGTTACGAAACTATAACAGCAAATTCCTTCTTCAATCGTTACGAATGCCTGATGAATAATCAATTTTAATGAAAAGACTTGCGTAAAGGCATCCTAAACAGCGTTATTTTATGTAAGCCATGTACGATTACCACCGTTTATTTTTACACACGAACGCCCGCGCACATCAAACGGGAACCAAATGTGCATTTAAAGGAAATTAAGAAAGAAGTTTAAAGACCGTCAGAAACATGTAATATATATTCATTTTTACATGATTATTTTCACTACTTCCTTAACATAGAATAGTATGAAGGCAAAAATATATATACCTATACTCTTCACAATATATATTGATAGATACGTTGCTTAATTGGTGTCAATATGCAATTTATATTATATTGGGGATATATTTAATAATATTACAACATATGAAGTCACGAATACTTTTAGTCATTATTTTAATATGTAAATTTAGTTTCAAACACATTTTGACATTTTGAGAGTATGGGCGCGGACCAGCCGAAGTCAATCACCGATGGATACATCACGATGTTCGAAACTTGTCCGTGCGTTCACCCGCGACCACTCCTTTCACAAAAAAGTCGATTGCGAAAACTTCAACTTGTTAATAATACAAATAACTGTCTTACACTCGTTACGGGACTTTGGTGGTCGCCGCAAACACGTGGTCGAATTAAAATTGTACACATATTTAAAAAAATCAGCGCTGTTTTTGGAGGGCGTTCACTTCAATTATCGTTAAGTTTGGTTTAAATTAAGTCCAATTAAAATAACGTTATCTTTCTTTAATCCAAACATAGCCTTATGTTGTGGACTAGCGACCATTTTTGTTAACTTCCCCCCAAATAAAATTCATTTGTTTTAAGTTTCTCAATAGAAGAATAATAAGAGTATTTATTGTTGGTACATTTTTTACTTAGTTCTGCTACGGTCAAGTTGTTAGTCATGCATAACGGTGCTGGCTCGATTTAAATAGATGTATGGTCAAGTATATAATGGGAATATATTAATTAATCATCCGAAACGATCATTAATGATAATTAACTGAGAAAATAGTGTTTATTCCGGTTGGGTATGCCACAGGGAGTTGCAACTAAGATACATAATCATATTTATCTTTAAAGGTTATGATCAGAAACAAAATCAAAACTTACAATTTTATTTTTTTATTTACTTTTAGTAATTGGGCTCCAATAGAGCGCTTTTACTCGTCAATACAAACACAAATATAAATGAAATAAATTTATTAATTTAATAATTACCAATTTGATCTAGCTGCTGTATATTTGCATTGTCCACTTAAATACTAATGCCATAATAATATATAATAAATCTACTATGATGTATTAAGTCCAAGCTTTATTATCTAACGTGTAATATGATTTTTGAATAAGTTTGTTTTTTATGATTTTCTTGAACTGATAAAGAGGGAGGCTACTAATATCATCGGGCAGCTTAGTATATATCTTAATGCCAATCCCATAATAAATATATATGCACACACAATGAATTGACACCAAATAGGATGCTCTGTGCTAGGGCTGAGACAACCGAAAACTTCAACAAATACCTACATTAATATTTTAATAGTGTTGAACCTAGTTCAAGAGTCTAAAACTCTAGATAACAGCTTTGACTTTTAGGTAATATGTAATATGATTTAACTATCAGTTTAAATTATTTATTGCTATACAAGGAAATGTCGACTAGGTGAAGGATAAATCTGTACTTTACGATTAACAGAACCATATTTTCCTTCAACAATACAGCTTAGAAAACAATTAGAGTAATTTATACTTTATATTGTCTGCTTATAGGATGAATATTGTTTAAGGAGTCGTAGTTAGTAATGGACAATAAAATAATATTATGTTGTTTAAATGTATTCGAAACTAGTATTAAATTTTATTGTCATTAAATTTATAAGAAAATCGTTAAATTTCGCCATTTGAACTTGGACACTAATTCTAGTTGGCCATGGACGTATCTAGACATCAATAATGAGAGTTGAAATGTAAATTAAATAGTAGTTTAACGGAGTCACCTACCTATTGAGGAACACTGATGAATAGAAAACACGTCTTCTCTCACGAATATTATTTTTAAAAACAATTTATTTCTATCCATCATAAACGTCATAGTAAATGCCAAATATTAAAAAAATATATGTAAGACTTTTTGATACAAATGTGAGTTTTGCCAACATGACATTTAATTACAGAATTTACTATTGGTACGTGACAATAATATTATAATTATAATGTCATGGCAACAAAAAGCATGGTGAGTCGGAACTTCTAAAAATAACTGATATTTAAGTATGTACTTGTATATTAAAAAAAAAAGTTTTGTTTGTCCTATATAAACAAATTGTTCATAGAATGTCTACAATTATCATACCATAGAAATAATTTATTTATTTATTTAAAAACTTGGCACATGTGTACAAGGCGGGCTTAATGCTAAGGAAGCATTCTCTATCAGCCAACCTTTAAATATTTATTAAGAAAAATTGTGAAGGGAGGGATACATTAATAAATAAGATTACTGTAACATATATATAAAACATAACAACATAATTTACATATCTATGTATCTACATATACATACAAAAATCGTGTAGTTAGTTTAACTATGTATATAATAGTTTAGGGCATTCGGATGTCTTTCTTTCCTTCATTCAAGACCAAGTCAATAATAATTTTAAGACAGTTTTTTCACGCTTTTGTAAATCAGTTAAATTGACTTTCGTGGTGTTGATACTTGTAGAAAACTTAGAAAACAATTTCTAATTGTGAATTTGATTAATATCTAAAAATTAAAACACATATTTTCTTTCTTTCAGTGGCATTGCGACCACGTGGGTATAATTTTAAATCAAATTAATCTTCACACACAAAAAATAGCTTTCATTACGCTGTACATTTTTAAAACTAAATAACTGTATTTAAAACTTTAATTTGATTGAATTTAAAAGTTTTTTCGAGCAAGTTAAAAGTTGTATGTGTTTTAAAAAACAAGTCCAGTAAATTATATGTGTAAAGTTAAATGAAACTGACAGAAATTACGCCGGTCGTTGTAAAGGCAAGTAAATTTTATTTTTAATACTTAAATTTGTTAATTATATTAAAATAATAACAGAAAATTAATTTTAAAAATAACAAAATAAAAATTGAATAAAACATTAATCAAATGTAAGTTTAAAAAAATCTCTATTTCCGCTTTAAAAAAGCAAATTAAATATTATTATGTATACAAATGTAAATATTATTATTTGAAATATTTTATATACAACATAACCATGTCCATAACGAATTTAATCTGTGTATCGAAACATTTCAAGGAATTTGATAACGAAATGTACTTTCAGTAAGTATATAATCTTAGCATAACAATGTTTAATGTAGTTGTGTGCAAACGGCCCTGCTATGCGTCTGCGCAAGGCCGAGTTCTACAATTTACGGCCAGTCATGCTGGGAAATGGTTGATAAGCAATTCCAATGCTCACTTTTTTAAATACAACTATTATTTTCTTTCTTTTGGAAAGGTATTTAATTTAGAAAGACAAGCAGACTAATGGTTATTACCCCAGTCGCTGTCATATGGTAGTACCACCACTTTAACACCTCGTCAATCTACACGGTTCACACTCGCCTCATCAAGCCGATATAGTGGAGGCAAGTGCTGATCTTTGTGGTAGGAGTCATCGTCCGTTTAGTCCATGACCAGTATTTATTTCACTATTATGATAAATTATTTTCCGAAACATTTTAACAAAATCATATATGTGGAAACAATGGACTTGATAGTTATAGCCCTCCAAAATTTACTACTGAATTATTTCCTAGGGTTATCAGCAAAAATGTTATCAAAAATTACATCAATAACTTTAGCACATCGCAATTTACTCACTACAAAAAAGCTACAAATTCGGATGAAATTAATCAAAGTAAACGCATTTGTAAGTCGCATAATATCTTTTTATTTACTCAACGCACATAAGTAAATTTCCAAGTAAATATTTTGATAATAACAACGTGTTTTGTGTATTATTTTTTACTACTACAAAAATATCCGTTATCAGTGACTCTGAAGCGAGAGAGAGAGTTATGAAGGTGACTCATTGATATTAGTTCATTCATTTATTAAACAAATTTCACTGCGCATTTGTAGGTGGAGCATGAACAATTCATTATATAGGAATTTAGCCAAAGCGAAAAGGAAAATATTTCGACGTTTAGTTACGCCCTTGCACGTGGACTAAATTAAATGATTCAAAATTCGTTTTCTATAATTAAATAAATCCTAATAATAATATTATTTATTTAAACGCTATAAATATTTGTATATTTATTAGTAACTAATTTTAATCAGCGAAAAAGGAACTCACCGTCAACTTTGGTGTGGCTTGGTGATGCTGGTAAAGATTCAACATCTGAATGAAGACTGTAAGAGTGTTCTGTTTTAATAGGGACTGCTCCTAATGCTGCATCTGTCATCAATCTGTCATGCAATACAACGCCTGATTTGGAGTCCCTTTCGGTGAGCCAGTCACTTATTTCTGCATCTTCATCTAGTACTTCCATGGCCTGGAACAGATGAATTCTGGATTAGTACAGGGAATTATTTTTGAAGATCGATCAACGGATTTCTATTAGTCCAGATGTGGCTTAGGGTTTGGATGTATATTATTGTATATACATCTGTTAACATATGGCGTAATTATCATAAGTATGTTTTTATCTACATTTTAATTATATAAAATCATTCCAATCATATATAATATGTTTAATAATCAGAACATATATGCTAATGAAAACCGCGGCTGAACATGATTGATGATTTTTTGTGTGAAACATAAAATACTTTTAAGTTATTTTCAATGCACAAAGAAAAAGCATAGAATGAAATTTATTTTAATTTTGTACGCATAAATGTGATTGTAAGACGTAAATAATATGCTAAAAATTGACTCAGATATCTTTATCGGGTTAATTTCAAATATTTATCGAAATCAAATCAGTAACCCTATAAGGTACACTTTTTTCAAAGCTTAATGGAGTCGTAATGACATATAAATCCCAAATCTCAACTAAGTATTGAATTGTACAAATTAATCAAACAAAGAGGAAAGCTTTACAGCTATCATGGTCAAAGCGAGACTTGAAACGCCGGATTAAACTAATCAAAAATAAAGGCCACAGTAAGCCGTAGTCTTTTAAGTTATTTAAATCACGTTCCTAAGGCAACACTGAATAATGCAAGATGGAAGCACACGATTTAATATCATGATTGATAAGTAATTAAAAAAATAATTATTCAAAAAAGTAAAGGTCATAATGACTTACTTTTAACGTTAAAAAAGTGTAATTTAAAAAAAAAGTCAATATTGAACACAAACAGTATTCGTTGGTAGTTACTATGCGTTTTATCAACTTATTGCATTTTCTTGATATTAAAATTGTATTTTTTTTAAATAACAAAATGTGTGATAAGACTCACTCCTATAAAATATTGATTGGGTTTTTATAACATTTTTTTTATAATGAGTGAATTACTTATTTTAAATAAATCAATTAAATAAAAATACCTGAAATCTACATACAATATTAAAGAAATTAAAAAAAAAATTGCACCCACTAAGCGCGTGATTGTATCTATAATATAATTAAAACACTAAACAATCCATAATGTTTAAATAAAATAATGATATCATTGATAAACAAATGAAAATCAATGAGTGAATTCCCACTGGAAATTACACAAACTAATCCCTAGATTACTATTAATGCTTTAATTAATTACTATTATGTAATAAGCAGATCTAAAATACTTTCCATTTAGTATACTCAAAGTTTTAATATATATAAAAAAATTAAAAAACATTGGAAAGCGTTCGCTATTCAAATAAAAAAGTTGACATCTATAAATTATATACTTTTTGAATCAAATCTAAATAATACATCAATAGTAACATTATAATCATGTTTATAAAAAATACACATGGTCAATAGCGTGTTTTTATGAATGCATACATATATATGTTCGACATTAGTGTGTATTGTAATGCGGCCATGAAAATAAGATCAGATAAAATAAAATTATCTATCTCACGTAACGCAATCATAAATATGTGTATTTATTATTTTTCCATGTTTCATTTGACCTTTAATATTTTCTTCTGGCATGAATTAAAATTACAACTATCTTCAATGAAGCTCGAAGATATTGCTGCCATTGCATCTATTTTGATAATTATAGTGGTTGAGGAAATACTAAGCATTTTTGATATATATAATCAAATTTTTTGAAATAATAATTTCATTGTATTTGTGTTTAGTAAAAACTCTATTTTTAATTTATCTTCTTATTTGAATAATCTAACTATGTATGTAGTCGTCTGTCAGTCGACGTCCGTTTTATGTAACATTGGATTTCACATAAATCCCCTTTGAGATATATACTTTAATATAATTAACGCAATAATTAAAACAAACAATTGCAAATTAAATACAAAATATTTTCCTAGAAATAGATCCCGTCATAGTGCATAAAAACATGTGGTTTACGATGACATTCACTAGTCTTTAACAGTTCACCAGCAAAACTTCATAATAATATTGTGTAGATTCAGTTGTAACATTATTCGAATACATCAGTTTTACAAGCTCATAAATAATACTGCATTTGAACTAACAAGTGCGAGTATTCCAGACATCCTTGACTTTAATCTGAAGTATCACATTATTTAATTTTCCTGTCGCTCTTAACATGACTTGTATTTTATAGAGAAATTGTGTAATTTAATTTGAATTAATATGTTCTAAAATAAACAAAAACTTTTTTCGGAACATATTTCGTTAGGATATTACATTGACGTTAAAAATTCCGCTGCTTTTTATAAAATCATTAGTTTAGCATAAATAAGGATAGATGTAAAACAGAATTTTTAAAAATAATTATAATACAGAGATTTCTACAATCTCCTTAATAAAACTCTTGCCAAAGAAAGTGACCATTCAAATCCGTATGTAAAAAATGTGAAAAAATATTTAGGGTTTGATGAAAACCTAGTTACTCAAATTTTAAGGTGGTGGAAGCGACATTCAAGTATCTTCGACTCGAGAAGCTAATATTGTTATGTTAAGGTCTAACCTTAGGGAATTCTCGAATTGAGTGAAACATTGACTTCGCCATCATATTTGGTATAAGAAATTGGGCGCTCGTAGGCCTCTTCTACGCATCTCAAATGAGTGGCGTTAGTGAAGTCAATGACCATGCGTGTCTGTTTTATATGGTAGGAATTTGTTTAGGGCTAGTGACCATGGTAGCGGCCGTCACCTTGGCCTCGGATGGCCGTTTGTGTAAATAGTTATATATTCGCGGAGTGAACGGCCTGACTCAAATCGCCGAACGCGGTCGTCGACCTCAAGACGCGTTACGCCTCTATATGATTTTCCATGTATCTGTCTACATGTACTATGAATTATTATTTAGTTAATTTTAGTAGTATATTTCTCAAATAAAACAGGGCCTGTGATAATCATTCTTTGATATATGTAAAATGCATCAATATTATAAAAAATACAGAAGGAATATTGGATCTAGCGTAAATTATTCATATATGTATAGCTAACCTGTTACCATTGAATAATCAATCTTTCACATAAATACCGCCTAAAAACTAGAGAATGTGGCGGTCGATTCCACAGGCCGAAAATACTTATTTAAGAAGATTTGAGGTTTTGAGGTTTCTTCTGGTCTTTCTGTTGCCACAATGCATTGTGATAATTATATTTTTAATCCATTTTAATCTACAATATTATTTCACACAAGTTTCTCCAAAAGAATATCCTATGAATGAAGATACCTAAGATTAGTGCCTATGCCAAGTGCTATGAGTTGCTGCTATCGACTTGATGAGGTGAATGTATACTGTCCAGGTTTATTAGATTCATTCCATAATACCTGGTTATATTGAAAATGGTATCGGTCTCATATGACGGCAGATTAAACCACAACAACAATGTATGGTGTAAAATTGAAATGGCTTATTCTACATAAATTAACTTTAAATAGACAAAAACCTTTTAAAAATCCTTTTCATCTTGTACCTTTACCTAACATAGTAAGCGATTACTTTTAATGATTCTTAAGTAAACATTACAATATGTGGGTAGTAGACAGTAGTAAAACTATATTTCATTGTATTTTGATTCTATCAAAACAATGAGTGGGTGTGAGAAATAAGGCTTGCTTACAGGATCAACTTTCGAAGTGTGTTGAGCTACTTTTTGCAGATTTTTATCATTATGATTATTTAGATCTTGGAAGTCGTTAAGAAATATTCACTGAGTTATGGTTAAAGCTTGACGCGGCTTTGTTCTAATTATTTATAAACTTTTATTACAATTTTTGAATTCCATAACATATGATCTTAGTTTTTCTTTCAGAATTCTATGCAATAATATGACTAAATAGTTGTTGTAAATGTTTCTTTGTCAGCCTTTTGTAGGAAGAAATATTATGCGCACGTACAAAAAGTTATGTTTTATAGTTTTTATCGCAAAATATTTCTTTTATTCGTAGAAGGAACTTTTCGTGTGTAATATCTATTTATATTCAGATCAACGAACTATCATATAAACATTATTTGCGCTTCTACACCATGATACACGAATAATAAATAGGAATCCATACAGGTTTAAAACATTCTAATTATACCGTCTGATCGTTTTATTATTAAAATTTAACTTGTTGTCAAAAGGTTCCATTTGGACGGGAATCTGTACATTTTATTTTACTATTTTTGTGAACTAAAGAGCGGGAAAAACCAAAGATTGTTGATCATCCGAATCGAATCGATGACGTCATTCGTTCTATTCTATATTCAAATTTAAATATTATTTTCAAATGTACTATATTTGTAAATAAATTAGGCTTGGTACATGATAATTAATTAAATTTCTCTATAATGTTTATAAATTGTGTAAGCGATTAAGTTAATTTGTATTTAAAAAATACGCAATTATATGTTGTGATAGTCGTGTTCATTCGCAATTAGGTAAAAATGACTCGTGACTGGGTTTGTCGAGGTATTTGGCAATAACGGTGCCAACTATCGCCAACTATCTTCATTCAGGCAAAGAGTAACATCTTATGTTTATAGTTTTAAACCTTAAATAAACTGACATCTTAGAGTCAAGTTATTTTTAGATGAAAATTGCTTATTTCTGTGTTAAAAAACATACTTAAAGATTTAAATCTATGCAATGAAGTCGTGATTTGTGTATTTAAAGAAATTTTATAAAATTAAATTAAATACCAAACTTATGTTTAATGCAAAAATAATAAATATATACCACTAAAGAATGCGTCTGAAATCGATAAGCATGTTATTAAAAAAAACTTGATAAACTAATAGCGTTGCTTTACGAAAGTTAAAATTCTAGTTTTTATAGGAATCAATAGCAGGAACGAATGACAAGAATGATCTGAATTTGTCATGCCGCTCGGTTCGATATTTGAATTATATGTAGCAGTTTTAAAAACTGTCATTCAAGACCGGATGGACTGGTTCGTGAATGAACGGAACCTGAATTACTTGACTTGTTATAATTGATGCAATGCATGAGTGTCGCAAATAGGCCAACATATTTTTTTTCGATTAAAATATTTTTTACTTTGATCTTGAAATAATGTTATTTTATTTGATATGATTTGATAAAAATGTGGTTGAGCACATAGATTCTAAAAAGAAGCATCATTCTAATGATAGTATAGTAGATAGTTCGATTATTTGTTTCATAATCACACGTCGATTTGTTCTGTTTGTTGTAGTTAGTGTGAACTGCTGAATCTAGCGGTGGAAGATAAGATATAGTGTTCAATGTTCATAACTGAAGTTAGAAGATAAAGCTACATTTCTAAATTGACATATGCATGACTTCGCTGGTCGATGTTAGTAGAACTATATTAAACAAAGGAAATCCTTCAAAATAATATAGG
Source organism: Tineola bisselliella (assembly GCA_028551675.1). NCBI lineage: Eukaryota > Metazoa > Arthropoda > Insecta > Lepidoptera > Tineidae > Tineola > Tineola bisselliella. The sequence goes on along the minus strand of JAPWLS010001647.1, from coordinate 24,926 downwards.
CAAATTGCATGGCATGCGTACAGATTAGTGACGACTCTATTGACCCTTTTTGGTTATCTGTTTGCGATAACAAGAGAGTGACGCTTGCTTATTTAATCTATGGTTTAATGACGAATCGCATTCGATCCGCGTGCTCAAGCTGACGGGTCGAATTCACTCACGCTCACGACTCGAGCATGTTAGCAATTTATACGTTTACATTGAGAACGTGTTGCGAGTTAATACACAGACGCGTGAGATTTCTTTCTGTTCAAATTGCTATTTGTCTGTCATTTATTTTATTGTACAAGCCATAATGACAGTGTCAATTGGATTCTATTGCTTCACTAACAGTCAACCAGCGACATTGTACACTAAGGGGTAGATTATAACCAATTATTTTAATAAATGAAGTTTCTACTATTCTACTGCTACAATTTTTTAAAGTTTCTCTCCTTTTTAAGAGTGCAGTTACTTAAAAGAAATACGCTTTGATATAGAAATAAGCGAATGACCGCTCTAGTTACTACATGAAATTGGCATCAAAAGTGCCAAAGTAAAATTGTCAATTTCAATATTTTTATTGGACGGCCCCGAAAGACAATCTCGCTATCCTAGGGCTGCCGCTACCCATAAGATCCATGCTTAACTGTATACTACTAAACGGTTTTGCAGTTCCGCTTAAATTAAACGAGACAAATCTCAAATAGTCAAATATAGCTACAATCAAAAACATCAAGTCTTGTGCAATAACCTGAGAATACGTTGGTCAACCAATTAATCTCATAATTTATTGTTTTTACACTATTGTTTGTATTGTAATTCCTATAATTCAATAAACATAATAATTGTCAATTAAAATGAAATGATCAACGCTAATTGAAGAGAATTAGGTTAACTTTGTAACGTTGCAATGCGATGTGGGTCATTAGTGCAATTCTGGCACATGGCACAGACCAATTTGACACATATTGAAATATATTAATCACTCCACAAAGGCTATTTTTAGATGACTGTAGGTTAGAGGCCTATCTAAGTACATTTGACACAATTTTAATCTAATATTCGTACACACTTTTACTTTTGAAAAATATCAAAACTAAATATTGTTAAAAATAAATAGTGTTCTTTAGTATAATCAATTAATAATACTACATTAATTAAAATACAACAAGTTACATATTAATAAATTGCACCCATACTCTCCTCTTTCTCCCTTCCTCTAGTGCTGCGCATTGTACATAGTGCGGTGACATATTTTAATTGAATTAGATATCAATTGATATAACATAGCAATAAAATCATAACCTCAACGTTAATTTTAAAAACATAATTAACTTTCACAAAATAATGAACAGCCAAATAATAATGAACAAATCAGCCAAAAATATCAGCTGTACGAAATCTATATTCATCCACACACAAAGTAATCAAATAGTTAGACTTGTTTTTATTTTCTTAAACAATAGACGGAACAATCCCGTTACCATCACCTTCCATTTATGATCTAATCAAAACGTTTCATCATGTTTCATTGTATTGTGGGAACTCTTAATAAGCGATCATAGTCACATGAGTATTTGAACCCATTCATCAATTTGAAGCAACAATGTCCTAGAGGTTCTTTGAGAGCGACTGATTCTTTAAAACTACCTGCATAATAAATAATACGAATAATACGAAAAAATCCTGAGACTATGTATACGTAACAAAGTGGGTTATGACCACAGCGTCACTGAGGCCGTTTTATTAATTTTTTCAGACTTGGTAGGCTTCTCTATTATTTCTTAAATGGAGTTGAATGATGTAAATTTAACACAAAATAAACATTCAACAAAAAGCAATCAAAAGATGTAATAGATCGTAAAAATTGACAAATCAAGCGCTGCATAAAAACTTAAAGGTTACAATAAAACTATTCCATTTTTTTATTAATATTTTAAAGAGAGCGGTGAAATTTTTATTTTAAAATATTATTTATAAATAATTTAAAAGACTTTATTACTTAAATCATCTTAGCGACTAAACTCAGACAAGAGACTGTTTCTAATTTTCTCTACCTACCAACGTAAAGCCTATTAACGAGACGTCTTTATTATGTATTTTTAAATTACACAGGAAAGTTGTTTATTATCTATAATCGACCTAGTAGTTGGCAAAAATTCTCCATTGGCCCAAATAGACTTAGTTGTTCACGGCCTGAAGTCTTGCCACAGAGATCGGAGTGAATGTCTTGAAATATCAACCGGTGCTGGTGGCAGGAATGGGAGCATTTTTTGTGAATTCTACTTTCACCACCAACATCCGGCTTCGTCGAGGCGGTATCAATTATTATCTCGATCGAGCACCAGTGTAAAGGCGGTGTGATAAAAACCAAAGGGTCCAGTTAAGGTCAGATAATCGAACTAACAGTGTGTTTATTTTTACTAGTTTGTATAAATCGTTGGATGCACGTGACATTGATTGACGTATTTCTACTTATCAGGCTTAATAGTTCATTATATATAGCTACCTATATATGTATTAATGTAGACATCAATATAATATAGTAATATTTCTTTAAGCAACAAATTAATATATATAATATAAAATACTGTTAAAATTAAAGAAGATTAGAAGAATTAAAGAAAATGTTACATTTCAAGGACTTGGACTGAATTGAAAAAATTGCATAATTGCAGTTCTTGTTAATGAGTCCAAATAAATGAATAAGAAAATATCCACAATCACAATGTAGTTGTGGCTTATGCCAGAATATTTGACGGCTTAAGTTGACATCACAAAAATATATAGCCACCTATTTAAACTAATTACATATAACACGTCTTAAATATTTAATAAACATTAATCGAGTTTGGATAATAATTGAACGAACATTATTGTGTAATGATGATTATAAATAGAGCTAGCTGTGTTATAAAATAGACGCGAAGGGCAAAATATAAATAAACCATTACTGCCCGTAATATCCGTATATTGAGCATCTGTTATAGTCATTCAGTCTCTCAGTATTTACATCTCATTCAGGGTTGTCACATTATTTAAAATTATTTATTACTAAATAAATTTTAATAAATACCTACTATATTAATTTCTTTTTTTAAAAATCAATCGTAATTTCAAACTATAGCTGTCTTACTGATATTGGTTGGTCGGTTCTGTGTTCATATTAGTATGTCCTAACGAATTGATTTAAGTGAAATAAATCAAGAATTGCAAACTAAATACACCTTATATAACAAAGAATTGAATTACCGGCCCTTATTTTAAATGCAGAATAATAAAAATATTTTTTTATGAATGACACAACAATAATAACATTCAACAAGATTTCTTCCTGAAATAGAATACAATTATTTATGTTATTATTTTTACTCTAAGAATGTATTATAGGTGCATATTTATTTAAAATTTTGTTCACATAAAAATGTATTTTTCTGAAGTTATTCGGCTTCATGTCGTTTTTTTTTTAAATTGATTTAATCAGACATTTGGAAAACTGACTACAATGACGTTAAATTCTCAAATTGTCCGCCACATCGAATTAATTCAATCAAAATAAACGAAATTATTAAGAAAATAAAACATTTTAAACTTTAAAATATGCCTAAATTAAAATAAAAAAATCAAACCAATAGTAATAATTGTTTTTTAAATGTAAATTATTTAAAAAAAGTCCACAGCCCCTAATTTCTAAGTTAACAAAATAAAAGACGATCGCGTTTATTTTACGAGTATAATGCGCATGCTTTAACAAACTAGGTCAGCTTCGTGTTGTTTTATTATTTAAAGCTAATCTATGTCATGTATAAATTAATTATTTTAATATATAAATTGTCTTTAATAAATATGTATATTTAGGAAAGTGAAGTGAAAAATAGTTGAATAATCACGGGTTGAAATATATACTAAGAAAGATAATCGTAAATCATTGATTCAGAAGCATGTAATTACAAAAATAACTAGAGACAAACGACCTAAATTGTATAAACCGAGCCGACTTTAAGGCGCCACCCTTATTACGGGATAAATGAAAAAAACGAGCATTATTTTTTACATCAAGTACAAAGAACGACAAATAGAGTACAGTGAGCAACATTTAAATTTATTACTACAACTAAGTATATAATTACTAAAAAGAGAAATCAAAGAGATTTTGTTTTTTATAAAATACTAGCTGTTGCCCCCGACTTCGTTCGCGTAGTAATGAAGATATAAAGTAGGTACTATGAAGTTTAATGATGTATCATATTTCAACGACGCTGCCTTCACGTGACTGCCGTTCGGAGACCTCCTTAATTTATTCTTTCAAATCTATCCCGCAAAGTTACCTAGTCTGATTTCCGGCTAAAGTAGCAGACTCTAAAAAGAGGAGTGTACCTCGTCTATTTGGATGGCATATATTTGTCTTCTTAAAACGGCATAGTGGGTGCGACTGTGGGGACCTGTGGACTCGTGGGTAATCTCATGGACGGACCTCCGTCTGTTCATGTTACAGGCATACTATACTATGTACATTAAAAAAATTGGTTATATATATTATACAATAATAATGAATACGTATGCATTATAATAAAGTACAATATAACTAAAATCATCCTATAAAAACTCACTTGATTTGTGCTAACGCCAAATACACCTTTTTATACTCGCAAACCTATTTATAGCGTAGTAACATCTTAAGTGAGGCTAAGTTTTTTTGTTTATGAACGAGGTTTGTCTTTTAGGAGGAAAAGAATTAATATAAACCTCATTGGCTGCACAAAATATATTATTTTTCTATAGTACATTGATTTTAAAAGCACAACATTTTAATAATAATCTATAGATAGAGAACTTTCATTCAATACAGCAATTAATATAGCAGTTAATCAAATTTAATATACTGTTTTCCAGCAGGCTGTGACGCCATCAGCCCACTGTAAGGTCTAGACAATGATGACGTCACATACGGATGAATGGTCACATTACAAGGCGCCTAATAACTTACACCTACATATTTGCTAGTACTAATTCAATTTGTCTCAAGTGTAATAAGTCTTGATGTACAACCCTACACGTGCGCACACACCCTCGCAAAGTTTTCATCAAGTATTAACTTCATTATTGTCAAGTCTAATATCGGTTGTCATTTCCATGTTCTTATAAAGCTTTCTTTTTAACGATCCAATTCAATTCGACATTTGATTTTAAACATTTTATATCATATGTAAAACAAATGAATATTGACATTTTCCTTCTGTTTCCGGGATATTCCAAAGAAATTTGTTTTTAAAGGCAAGCTTACTTGAAATAATTTGAGAAAACTCCTTTGATTATTCACGAACATGATTTAACTAATTTAAAATACTATCGCATTTATTTTAATATGACATTTAAATTGAAACCACTACAGTCATCGTATCTCGCCGCAATCACAAAAAAAAAAAATAATTAAAAAAGATATTTAATTATTATTTTATATGTAAAATTATGCATATATTATTTAATTAAAGTATAGTATCATGTGATTACGTAATAAAAATCAATTTTTCCCTAACATGAAAATTAATTATTACTAAAACTTGTTAACATGTTATCAGATGGAGTGCCGGCGTGGGATGTCAATTTGTGAAGCGTATGAAATGTCACCCACGATGTTCATTTACAATAAAAGTTCCTGTTAGACAATATTATGCAAAATACAAGCAAATTTAATTTCACACGATAATAGCTGCAAAGCTTTCGAAACGTGATGAAAAAATATTATATATAAACGTCTGAATACTACTAAAATGTACTATTTATTGTTTTTTAAAAAAAATTTTGGAAGCTTTACACGTTAGAAAAGCTACAAACTGTTCTCCCCTTTTTTTCTTTAAATAAAGCACAATTGTAATAAATCAAACAGAATCCAAGTAAGATTAAAATCGTTCCAATTTCAAAAGTTGTTAACCGTGAAAATTGAACAGCTACTTAGTTTGAAAAATAACCTATTTTTTGTGTGAACCAATTTTCCGGGTGTGGGCGTCATGTTTCTGCGGGCGGTTGATAACACCCGCTGAGACACGGAGGTGTACTGTAACGCCTCCGCAGATGGGACCTTACGTCATCGCTGTAACGAGTTTCATGGCGTCAATCTATTTTTCTAATGTCACTTGTGCACCCAACTGTACAAAATGTTACCCAAATCGAGCGGCTGCCATTTATACGTGATTTATTATTTATCTCGATACAAAAGTCATCAAACTTACGCGATGTAAAGTTAACTATAATACTATATCGGGTTATTCAGTTGTACGTTTGCTAAAAAAGCGGTGTTTATTAACTTTCCATAAACATTAATGACATTATTCTGTAAAATATGTTCGTCTACATCAATTACATTTAGAATTAAGATGTAAAACAAAATAAAACTGACTTAACGTGTAATGCATAGAACTTTGTACTAATGGCAGCCTTAAGTGTGAAGGAGAAAAATTGAAACAGTATTTATAAGGAAAAGCACCATGGGGAGCATGAGGGCGTGCCGCGTGACGTCATGGGGTGAAAATGACGTCATGATACATCCGATCCGTTTAGGGACCTCACTTAAAGAGCTTCAGGACGAATATGGAAAACCACTACTCCTAAATGGCATATGAAACGCAATACACGTACACTAGTTCTCCATAAACGATAATAAGATATTGTTACCTACATTCCTCTAATCTATACTTACATATACTTAATTTGTTTTAATACTGCACAAGAATAAGCTACAATTTTTACAAATAGAACAAAAATGTAGAGAAAGACGCCGTTGAATCAATGTGCATTGTATTCATAATAAAAGGTAATAAGTGTAGCAAAAGTTCAATATGAATGTGACCTTTTCAAATCGCAATAATGAATGTGGGCGTATTGTAAATGAATTGCAGACCATCAGATGAAAATTACTACGTCGCAATTTTCCGCACACCGAACGCCGCCTGTGGCTCATTCTACGATCAGTATCATAAAACTTAATTATCTACTTTGATATTTATTCATAATCCGTTTTTCAATTGTTCACTACTCTTAAAGCGTTTTATATCTTTAATTAATTTAAAATAGTAAATATATGCGTCAAATTGCCTTGATTAATTAAAACCGATCCTTAACTATTAGGTACATGAAATTATTTGCACGAATATTTTAAATCAACATTAATTTTCTAAATATTTATAACTTTTAGTAAAGACATTTTTTTCAGCAATTTTGGTTGGTATTTTACTTTATTAACAAGAACAATATAAATTAGACTAATACACCCACATAACGGAAAACAAACTTTTATGTAAACCAAAAAAAAAAACAAAAACAAAAGCAAACTATGAGATAGTAGTGGTTTACTAAATAAATATCAAAGAGATTGCGCAGATAATTTCATGGCTCAGTACCTTGACATTGCATACTCGTGTGCGGAAAAACAAATCACAGTGCTGTTTGTTGCGTAATGCCAGGAAGGTACTGATTATATAGAACATAATAAGTATTGAGCAGGCTACTTAACAAGATTACTCGGAATACGACCACTCAACTAGAAAAAGTACATTTACCTAGTAACTACATTCATATACACATAAACAATTAGGTTACGTTACAGTTTAACATACAGTAAAACAAAAACTTGCATACCTACATCACTAGTCGCAGATAATAAATAGTTTCTCAAATAAATTTAAAATACAACTTCCGTTGATATAAGTTTCCTTCCGGAACAATCCAGATACGATAAATTATACTTATAATTAATAATTACTATATAAAAAAAACTATTATATACAACACAATATTATAAATTTTTGTATAAATTAAAATACTCATCTATGGTGGAAATAATTCAGATTAAATAATGTACCTAATAGAAATAAAATAAACAAATTATATTAAAGCTTTTTTTCTTTCTTTTTGATAATAATTTTATTGCCAAAATTACCTTTTTACACCTCTATCATAAATTGTTTGGGAACAATTTGTAAACATTAATCAACGATGTTTATTTAAAGAGAGTATATTTTTAGCTTCTCAAAGTGAGTTGCGGTTCCGTACGCGCTTTCCCACGCAATTTATTCTTAGTTCTTATATTTAAAATATAAAAACAATATTTTATTTATAACCAATTTTATTTGAATACAACTTTTTCAAGTCATAAAAGTGTTGCTTATGAACATTATATTTATTTATCCCTACTAATATTATAAATGTGAATGTGAGTTTGTTTGTTACGTTTTCAAGCAACAACTACTTAACCGATCATCATGAAACTTTGTACACATATTTTTGGAGGTACCAGAAGTAACATAGAATACTTTTTATTTAAAAGTAATAATTTATTTTTACAATAGTTTCCAACTGACTATAGTTTCAGCTGTTTGAAATCATATTGATTCATTTCTATTGAAATGATCTCTGATACTTATTTAATTACTTAAATGCGAGCGAAGTCGCGGGTAAAAGCTAGTTTTATTATAAAAATCTATAAGAAGAAATTGTATTTCATTTTTAGAAAATAAATATCTAGAGAAGAGTGTCAAATATAATTTGTGCGAAATTTAATAAATATACTGTGGGCGACGCTATGCGATTTATTTAGCTTATTGGGTAGCGCGTAATCCTGTATAAAAACGTGGATTCCACAAAAGTAATAAAACAAAACAGAAAAACAATAACGGTACACTAGATTTCGAAAACGTGACGATCAGAAAAACTAATCGTTGAATTCCTGACAATCTTAGAATCTCAATAAATAACTTACTATGGCATTAATGAATTTTTTAATGACAATGCTATAAGATAATGAGATAGTTAGTACTCAACAAAGCTAATTCATATGAAAAACAAATTTAAAAAAAATTGTTATTATAGAAATGTATTTATTTTCAATATCTATATTATTAGAACTAGTCCTCGTAACAATTTAGTTCCTTGCAAATAGGTATTTTACGATAACATAAAACACAATTTTTACGGGTAAAAATTTAAACGTGTGGTATTTATAAGCAATAATTAGCTGGTAGTTATGAATAAAAAGAAACGTGTTGGAAATTTTCTGCATTTTCTCGCTTTATTGTTCAAGTAACCTCATTTTTTTATTTCTTAATAAATTTGTTACTTTTGGAAGAAAAATATATGGATTGATTTTTGAATTAAAAATTTATTTGATATATTCAATATTTCTGATTACCTTAAACTGTATATCAAAGCTAAATATTATAACCATGAAAACAGATAAATATATAATAACAATAAAGATAAGAACAAAGTATCGATATATTTTTTGTAAGGTTATCGTGCTAGATGTTGCCAATCATTTTAATTACTGATAACAAGGTAATTGACTTTTAGGGCATTATAAAAAAAATTATATAACAATATAAAAAACTTCAGTTCAGTGTTCTTCGAGTTATTTTAATTTTAGTTTTATTGTGGTGTACAACGTCTCTATGCTCTGTCACTATGTTGTGTAATTAAAAATAAATGTTGTGTTTATAAAAAAAAATCTCCAATAATTATAGATTCTATTATATCAGATACAAACTTCATTCAATCACGCGTCAATAAAAATATCTTATAAATTGGTATATGTTACTAAAGAAAATTGATTAGATCATCTGGTAGTGTCTAAAACAGACAGCTAGCTCAGTAGTTATTTTTAAGATCTCTGCTTTCTCCATTCTAATAAACAATGCAATACTAGGAAAGTAAACGAATTAATATTACAGAAGAACATATATACATATATTAACATTGTCAGAACTAACATTTTGATAAATTTAGTTTAAATAGCTTCAAAATATAACTCTCCAGCTCATGAAGAAAAAATTTGTGATTTTGTAGATCCGACATTAACGTATAATAGGACCCGATGATGTTAAAGACTCCTTTTAAAAAATAGATACCAATTTCCTCTTAATAAAAGTAGTCAGGTATTAGGTACAATTCCCCATTCAATATTAGATGCAATACTTTTTCAATTGTCACACTAGTACAGTACTACTTACACTTACAGTATCATTAATTCCACAATGCAACTTTGAATGTCGTTACACAACATCATAACCGGGTCATGCTATCATCGACTTAACAATACATCCAGTTACACACTATTGCTTTACCATTTTAAACCTAAACCCGTTTGGCATACCAATCATAGTTGTTTTTAATTATGTTGTTTAAATTGAAATGTAATCCCAAGTCATGCGGCCTACATTGTCAAGTATAGTGAGGTGACGTTACTAGTTACTTAAATCGATATCAGTTACATAGAGATGAAATGAAATGAAATGAAAATCGTTTATTAGCATAGGCACTAAAGGCGTGCGCTTGCTCATCGTCAGAATCTATAATGGCTTCGGAAAGGCGTATGACGAGAAGAAGGACCACAAGAAACTCGTCAAAAATTGTCGGAATATCGTCGGAAATTGAGATGTTCAACGTAAAAGCTGAGACACATTATATTAGTACATAATAGAGATAAAGGGGCGTATTCAATATAAAATTTAGTTAAATAAAGTTGTAGGTAGGCATGGCTTGGGATTACTGTCTAATATTTAATTTAATAGCCAAGTACATGTAAAATTAATAACGAAAAAATAATATCGTAAAATATGCATTGAAATATCATATATTATCATATATTATATATATATATATATACAAATATTATATATATATATATATATATATATATATATTTGTAAACAACTTTTAAAAAATGGCTTTTTTATATGTTACATCAGTCCGTTTTCCCGTTTTTAGGGAAAATGTTAAGAATAAAAACAATTTTAAATGTGAGGAATATTTTTAACGCTATTGGCAACACCGAGGTGACATTCAAAGTATGTTTATGTATAACGCGAATTCAATATTTGTTGTCAACCATAACATATTATAACAAAAATATATGCCTGTGTGAATAGCAGGTCTAAAATGACATTAGTTTCTTTAGACTGGACTAAAAAGTACTGACGGACTCGTAATAAAAGTACAGTTCATAAGTACTTACTATTTTATATTTCACACAGCATTACAACCTCTATGCAGGTGATAATACAGAGGTAAACGCTACAAAATCATCTGTTGACAATTCGTCGAGTAGTTGCTGGAAATTCATTGTGTACTTTTGTATTGACGAAGTAGTCAAGGCGAAGGCATGCGGAATTCACCGTGACCGCAAAATACAGCGACTAACATTCACTACAATGCCACGATTGCAGTTTGTCAGACGCAGGATTCTATGCATTCCTCAAATTCTTTGTTGTCTTGTTTTATACCGAGTCTAATTCGAGTTGTCTTTGTTCTTTTGTGACTAATGACTTTAAGAGTATCACGATTTTATGTAGATGCGTCTAAGGAACTGTCATTACAAACTTTGGGTTGACGCAATCAATAGGCTGCAATATCGGATGTAAGCACGTATCGTTTTTTAACTAATAAATAAGTCCTTCTATAAAATATTTTTTAACACTAGCTTTTAAAAATACTTTAAATAATATATGGAGGTGATCATAGTTTGTTATATTAACAAAAAGAAATTAAAATGAACGACTTTTTTAAATTAAGATTTTTAATTATACTTCTAAAGTATTTTTTAATGAAAATAGAACAAGAGAAATAAATGCTCTATAACAATGATTTGGCATAAAATAGTATAATATTAAATCCTAAATAATACAATGACCCGATTCACCGCAATCTATTTGTGTCGCACGTTTTAATTGTACTAGATACAATACAAATCGTGATTGGCTTTTTAAAGTAGATCATCTTCAATATTGATTGTTGTAAAATGTTTGTTTTATTACTTTTAAAAAAATATATTAATTTTAAGAAACTATTATAATTTATTTATTGATAAATCACGGTCGAATACTTATAACTCTATTCAATTTTAAAGTCAATCAGTCTTCAAATGTGCGCAGCTTTTTTAAAACAACTGAATTCAAAGATTCTTAAGACTCTTTTAGTAAAAAATATTTTTTTTTTTATTCGACTTACTAAACAATTATTATACAATAAAAAGAGTGACGTCATTATTTACTATAACAATAATAGGTAATTTATTTAAAATATGTTTCAATAGCGAATTATCATTTCTTTATAGACTCTTTGTTCCAAGTGGCAAATATTTATCAATATCTTATCTATTGCTAAATACTTTAATTTTTATGAGTTACGATTAAGGATTATACGACAAATACTTCGATATGTGAAGAAATAATTTTGCTACTGCAGACCTTCTATCATTTTATGTCATAATATATTTAGGCTATAATAAACAAAAGAAAAGCTGCATACAAAACACACTTGAAACAATAATGATGTTCATTACCGATTTATTACCTGTTAAGGAACAACAATTATAACAAAAGCGTTCAATGTAAAAAAAACTACATACTAGTGTTGCAGCTAAAAGATAATACGTTGATATACAGCAGGATACGATGAATCAGAAAACCTTACCTGTAACCAAAATAACAAGATATGAGTCACTTAAAATGCCTATGGTAATTGCAACGGTAAACTAGATTTTGCGAACGAGTTAAACTAAAGTTTGAACCTAATATCTAATACTGTATGCGATTCAAAAATAGAATTACAGATTTTTTAATATAGATAATTCTAATCGATTTATGTTTTAGTAAAACTATTATATCTGCTTTAAATGCAGCTATCATGGTCTACGAGGCAAAAAGTCACTCATATTAAAATCAAAGACATGAATAATAAATAGACAAATAAAAATCGAGTTCTAATACATACGTTCTCTAAAACATTTAACATTAGTTCAAGGTACTATGAACAAGAGTAAAAGTGATAAATATAAGTACCAAAATAATAGGTATTAATGTTCATTTTAACATCTAATTTAAAAATAGATAATTAAAATCTTATTAAATCCCTATTAATATTATAAATGTGAATGTGAGTTTGTTTGTTACGTTTTCAAGCAACAACTGCTTAACCGATCATCATGAAACTTTGTACACATACGTTAGAGGTACTAGAAGTAACATAGGATACTTTTTATTTAAAAATATATATATTTTTTACTACAGTTTCCAATTGATTATAGTTAGTATGATCTCTAATACTTATTTAATGACTTAAATGAGAGCGAAGCCGCGGGCAAAAGCTAGTAAAATATAAATTGTGAAAATTAAAAAAAAAATAGGCTGCATAGGTAACTATCCTTTGAATAACGGAATTGCAATTCCCATGCGGGAAATCCCAGATGTTCTCCATTTAAAATATTTACAAAACGTTTAACCAATCATCAAGCATCATTTATATCACACTACATTTCAATAATAATTAATATAAATGCAATTTACGCGAAGAGCCCACAGGTATATGTATTATGTACTATGTTTTCCTGTTGCTATTAACAGTAAACAAAGATTGAGGAAAATTGGGGAATAACCTTTTCACTATATTAAAATACCGTTTTTAAATTTTATATTACACCTACAATTATACTATATACCGTCGTACAAGAACTTTTCAAGTCTAAATAAAGCTGCCAAAAGGAATGCGTGGGAGGAGGAATCGTTTTATATTGTATTAAAGAGTTAAATTTTCTTCGTGCGAAAATAAATCAATAAACGACTCTTTAAGACCATTGTTTCCTTCTGAAAGTCAAAAAGATAGCATTTAAAATTTTCTTAGAATTTCGTTTCACGCATTAAATATAGTTCTATACAAAAGTTCAGTGTGACAGATTGTTACATTGAGCTCCGTGATCAAACGCGTCTCGATTATCCGATAGGGACTTTCACTGCGATCCAGTTGTTCACAGTTGTACATTGTTATAGGACAACAATGAGTCGCGTTGATAGGGTTGCCAAACTCATATGATATCTTGATTAAATTATATTACTAATTATTTCTATTTACCATTTTACCATAAATAATATGGATGCTTCTACAGTATTTCCCTATTAAATATAATAGTTAACATAAATAATGAACTAATTTTTATTTGCCAACCCTAAATGTTTAAAGTTGACTTTCACACGCCCGCATACTATACATTCATACAAACTTTTACATAATGTAAGCGACATTGATCCAATTGTTATTATTATGAATAAAACAAACATAACATCTATAAATAGTAAAAGCTAACTAAAAGGGGAATTGATTCTTTATAAAAACATGTAACCGCAAGGCATACAAGAATCGTATATGAGAAAACTTGTTTATTATTATGTCGAAGGGCCTCATCTAGCCGGTTATAACAGGAGATCCGGCTCACCAAGCCCGATGATGCACTTGACTGTATCAACCCTATTTAGTCATAGGGTTCTATGACATGAGAAATGATATGAAATAAACCTTAATAGAGTCAAATATTTTATTTTATTGACTCAAAACATTAATATATGAAAGTATACATATATTTTATATATAAATATTTGTTTTCTTGCTTTGCTCATACTAAAAGAACAATTTTATTTTGTAATGATTTTAATATAAAGTACGTAGAGTATTATATTTAATTAATATGTTGTTTATAATTGAATGCAGTCAGCTCATTGTATCATTAAAAATTGGTCAATTTAATTATAAAAAAGAAATTTTGTTTAGTCGTTTACCGTACTATTAATGTTAAACAACCACATAATTTATGCTATTTATCGTTAATTTAAGAAAAACTATCTATAATTTACAGGTAAGGCTATATTTTTTCTACGGTATGCGTGGAACATAATACCATGGTAGAGGTGTATCCAGCGGTGCGTATGGTAATTAATGCAACGAAACTTATAGCAATACTATGAATAATTAAATACATACACGGCCCTTTGACTTGTTTACTTTGAAGAAGGAAATACGTTAATAATTGATTTTAAAACAAAACGTTTATTTAGTTAAATATAGTAAAGAAGATTTACTATGGACGGCCTTCGCGACTCAGTTTTGTTTCGTTGGAATATACTATACATAAAATTACCTATTAAATATTTTGGTAGGTAAATACAAAATAATTTAAAGTGTGCATTAGTCTCCTGTCTTTTAGTGATATTGTGAGTGTAGATTCCTAGAATAACCCTATTGTATATTTAATTAAGTGGTAAATTAAATGTCTAATAGCTATCGAAAAAGCAATCTTCGAAAACTTAATTAAAATAAACACCAAATGTAAGCGCGAGCTATAAGCCATAAAACATCATAAGTTCTATTATAATATGTTGGACCTTGACGTAAAATATACTATAACATGCCTATAACCCACACCGGGCATTAAAATATCGATAAAAAACCCAACACACTCATCAACCCTGGAGCAAGCTTCCTAAGGCAGCGCCTAGTGATGCGCAACAAAATTGCGTTCTATTTAAACTAAATAACAGCAATTTGCTCGCCAAATGTACTAATTATCTAGATACATGCTTAAATCGTAACCACAATAAACGCGTATTAGCACGTGCCGTTCATATTAAATTTTATTTCTTTAGTCGACAAATATTGCAAGATAAATATTTAAAAAAAATAATTGCAGGCACAATTTATTAATATCTATTTTAAAACGAATAGGTTAAAAGAAAAAGTTGTTAAACCAATAGTAATTTGATTAAGCAAAAGCGACCTCATTCTTTTTTAATTTTTATTAATCAGAACCGGCTTTCCTATTTTCCATATAGTATTATGTTAGGTCGTTCGGTACCATCAACTTCTATCACCAAAATCTAGGAAGCAAACAAAAGACAATTGAAACAAAAATTTTCGGATTTGAAAACGAAATAAATGTTATCCAAAGATTACCGAAGTAACAGCTTTATCGTAAGTATTGTTAATGATACTCATCACATCCTTATTCCTATAGTAGTTATCATGTACAGGATTGGTTATGGGACTTGCGTAGTAGACATGGGTTTTGAAGGTCACCATGTCGCCGAGGCAGGCGGGTATGTGTAACCACCTGCACTCGCTTTAGGGCGATACTTGAATTGAGTGGTAGTTAACTCTATATATGAAATATTATTTAAAATCTTACTCGAATAAGCTTCTATACTGTTCTATATAAATATCAGACTCACGGACGGTGTAGTGACCAGTGGGCTTATCACGAATTTTAGTCTGGCTTTCGAATCGAGCTGTCACAAGTAAAACGGATCCGTTAGCAATCGGGATCATGAATTTTTACTAACGACTAACGAGCACCAGCAATCTATCAAATGAACGAAAGATCGAGACGTTCGAAAATTAACAAAAAGTATCTAAAATATTGTAGTTCCAAATCCGCACGCGGTGGTGCTGCTCAAATTTTCATACAAATCGCTTGAAGCGAACTCGGTTCGAAAGCCAGACTAAAATTCGTGATAAGCCCACAGTAGAACGAAATAGGCTGAGGTGGTTCTCTTATATCTATCAAACATTTATCAAATAGATTTATTGTGCGAAAGAGTGTCCATCCTAATAAAACCTTTCTCGATTAAATTGATCAGAAAGGGTCAGACAAGAAGAATGGCACATCTATTGATACGAAAAGGACATTTAAAGAAAAAAAATCTGGCGTTCCATAATTTCTGCCAACCTCGAAATATATTATATGCGATTATGTAAACCACTTGATAGGCACAATAACTTTTTAATGTGTTACCTCTTTTAGCAATCGTAAAAGCGTTTGGTACTAGAAAAGTTTATGAGTTATAAAATTAAGTAAAGGTACTAGTAGTTAGGCATGACGAATAAATATGACTAATAATAATTAGTTTTAATTGTATTTGGAAACTAAATATGTATCTCGTCTTAAAACATATGTTAAAGTGTGTTCAGCTAATGCAGATGTTGTAAATAGCTTATTTTTAATAGTAGCCCCAGTATGTTAAAACCTGTCTGGTGTGATTCAATCTACCACAGACAAATATGCAGGAAATAGTAGTTTTTAAAATATAATTAATATAACAAAGTCTTTTAAAGAGTTAAAATTAGGGTTGTAGAAAACGAAGATAGTATGCATAATACGGTGACATTAATTTTATCTAAGAAAACAAAAGACCCTTGATCTAATTAACTTACGCTTGTTTTTCTGCACTTTGTACTTTAACAATAAACAGTTTTCTCAATAATTATTATTGACAATTTACCTATAATAGATACAAGGTTTATGATCTCATTTTAAAAGAAAGTGCACGCAGAGCACTTTATTATTACAAGTATGTAAAATTCATGTGAAGCGTTCGTGCATATATCATCGTAGGTAACCTAGATTTTGGGTTGCAAAACCTAACGGTCGTCAAGATGGAGGGACCAATTCTTTCATACTTTTATAACGTAGTATATTAAATAAATAAGGGCATATTAATGAATTATCAAATATTTATACATAAAAATTAATTGTTTCGATCAAAAATTAAATACGGTACAGTAATCGTCGGACGCGCTAACCATTGCGCTACAATATTCAAAAACAAGCATATTGAAATAAATAGCTTTAAAATATTATTCTTTATCTCATAAAAAAATAATTATCACTCCCTCAATGATTTCTGAGATACTCAATACAACGACGAACAATCTACACAATAACAACTTTAAATAGTTCTCTTGTAAAAAAATAATATAGATACTACCATGTTAACAACACCTGACGTTATAATAACTATTATTAAAGGCATTAAAAAACAAAAATCATATAACATATTCAATTGTTTTTATTCACATTTTAAGTATACGACAACGCAGATGGACTGCTATTAAATGATACTCATTGGTCCCACCATCACCTTGGTCCAAACTATAGCTGTAGTGAGCCCGTATCAGCACATTAAGCTTAAAATGCACGTGCTACTTACAAATAACTATGCAGTTAACAATACATATGGCGCCTGCGAAACAGAAATTGTCTAGTTTAAAATTTTATTTTGATATACATCATTTTAAAGTAGTCATGAGTAATAACTTGAGTTGGGAAATATCTTAAATGATATCTATTGTATGTTAAAGTCAGTCAAATCAAGTGTTGATAGAGAAATTATACAGGCTGATTCACTTGGACGTTTGAAGCCGAATTTGTAGTATTATTGATAATAGAGTCCATTCTCGTGGTTATATTTTTTATATTTAATTTACTCTCTGAAACTCTTTAAAAATACTATTAAGACAGTGCAATATCAGACGCATGAAGAAATCCTTTGAAATTGCCGCTTGATTCCTTTACCCGGTGTATTGGTTGGTTTCCGAAATCGTTATCGGATAAATATATCAATACATTTTGTAATTAATTAAGTGCTAGTTAAAAATATAATAAATATATGATCATTAATTTGCCCTAAAACTGGTTACCTATTACGAATTCCACTGGTCAAATAAAATACCTAAATCTTTGCATAACTTTGACAAGGAAAAATTTATAGTGTAAGTTAAGGTAAGATGAGATTATCCAAACATTAGTGACCGGTTTGGTGAGTTGAAAAAAGACGACATTAGCTTTACATATTCAAGTCACTAAATTCGGATATTGACGGAGACGAGTCGACGATCTTCTCTTTAAAGTCAAGGACGAACTTACTTCTACAAATTAACACACAACTGTTGTCAACATTATTACATTAAAAATTCTTTTTTTTTTAAATAAAATTTCGAAATAGTATCACCAACTTCGATATATTTCTGACTTAGTTTAGAACAGCGGTTCTCAAACTTTTTTAGCGAAGGAAAAAACCTTAATATAATTATAAAAAACTGATTTATATGTATTTTTGAATAATCATATTGCAATGTAATATGACGTAATATTTAGTTGGAATATTTAGATGTAACCTTATAATCTCCCTTTGGTAGGTATTTTTTGCAGTATTTTAGCCCTAGGGTTTCGCGGAACACCACTTTGAGAATGGCTAGTTTAGAAGTATCCAAGTCTGTTCGGTTTACAATTTAAATAATAAATATAACAATTTGCTCCATTAAAAAACGCAACCGATCAATCATACCAAAATGTATGCATCTTACATACATTAACATTCCTAAAGTGGAACGCAAAATGATTGTTGCAGTAACCAAACACATCCCACACGGCAGATCTCGGTACCTTTTGTTTGTGATCAATTGTTTTCGAATTCAATGATACGTCACTGCATTCAATTAAAATCACCTTACGTCACCGTAGAAAGCGATGTCTGAGAGAGTGACGAAATATTGTAACAAATCACTGATTCATTACCTCATTTTATTGCGTTTAAGTTGTTTTTTTAAGTGAAAATTACCCCTAAGCATCATCAATATATCATATATCTTCTATTTTATAAATAAATCACATAATTGTGATAGGTTCAGGATCATTAGAATTAGATTTTCTCTCACTCTCACATTTTATATGAAGAGTTGAAAAAAATTAATTAAAAGGTCTAGTATGACTTACAAAATATACTATCATCGTCATCGAGTTAAATATATCAGAAAAGTCACGTCAAAGAAAATATATACGCAAGCCACTAGCACACGTGAGTTATTTTGTTCAAATAGCGCGTAAACCCGATAAGACAGATATCTTAAAATCAACCAATTTCCCATTTAATTATAATTTAGTGACATTAAGTTTTTTTTTAACTTTAATGTGTCAATTATGTTAGTAATATAGTTTTATAAGACGATGTAAATAACATATTACTCTAGAATTTGGTTCAATTAATTTTGGAGAATTTTTGCAGCTTATTATCATAGTCACGCAAACAATGGCTGTAAAATTTTCGAAAACAGTTTAAAATGAATGTGATAGCTATCAAAAATATATTTGCTAATAAATTATTTCTCAAGACTAAATCGTATTATACCGCCGGACATAATAACTATGCTCCTGATGTCTTTTCTATTTTATTTAAATCAATGGTTCTACAATGAAACAGCACATTATGGTAGCTCATAAGCAAACTTTCACATTGCGTCTCTACCATAAAGTACATTTTGATTTATTAATATTGGCATTGTCATTGCCCAACACATGTTACCATAATTCATAATTGCAAAAGCATTATGTAGTCCGTAAACAAATGCCAAACGTGAGTAGACGTAACTGTTAGAGTCATAAAGTAATTCTCAATTCAGACTCAGAACGTGACACAATCCCGACAACAATTTTACACTTCTCATAAAGAAGATATTTCAACTAAATTATTAAACGCGTTAGAACGAACAAATAGGTACTTTTTATAGAAAAAAACAAACAATATTTGTATCATGAACATACTTTGGAAATAAAGTGATTACATTGATGTTTGTAGAGTAATTCGCCGTAAACCATATAGGTACTAAGAAAGGTTGAAGAAGGTTAAGCAAATATTATGATTCCTTGGACGTTTGCTACTTGAATAGAACTGTGTATATTTGTCAACGAAATTTGAACTACATATATATGTATTTGTAATGACTATATAATTAAAACACATTAAAAGGAGATCACATATTTTGTTATATGTGGCATATGACCAGATGTTAAGCTAGATTGCGGTCTTTGAGCGGATATATCTATAACTGTCGCACCCACTATGCCTGCTTGAGGAGATGAAACGAGTCAATTGATTTCAACAAAATTAATGGTCTAAATTTTATCAGGCTAACCCAGTTTCATGAAACAGTAAGATATGACATTTTTGAGGGAATAACTTTATAAATAACAAAATGTTTTTTTATGTTGTATTGTACAATTTAAAATGTAACAATGTCTTTATAAAGCACTTTTCATAATGAAGTTCCGCAATCTCCGCGTATTCGGATCAGTTCAACGAAGCATGTCTATTTCCATTTTCACTACAACACTTTCTTTCAATTCTCTACTATTCATCCAAATTGTATGGATATTATAGTAGGTACTAATATTTTTAGATGAAAAATAGAGGAAAAGTGTGTGTTCAATAATCACATATCTAGTTAGATAAAATCTACATCATTTGCAGATTAGATTATAGTACGTGCACGTGGGAAAATACCTAAATTATGATTCAATTGTGTGCTTCAAAAATAATAATAGAAAAAACTATTTATATATAAGTTTTTAATTTTATATTAGCATGCTGTATATTTTAATAATAATGCTTCTTAAATGAAACATATTTAGAGCAATTGGTGGTCTGTTTTATTACTAAAAGTGATTCCTTCCAGGCTGGCAATTATAATAGGAAACACTATCTAATAAGCTGGTAAAGCAATTATAAGATGAGCAATATAAATATTTAAGAGATATGTTCGCGCCAAATGCACTTTTAAGTTTCCTCACCCGCTCCCATCGCCAATCAAATTAAAGGCAATTTTTAAATACTCGACATGTGAACGGGGACACCATGGGACAAGCTAGTAACTAATTACACGCGCGGGCGGTGAGTCCTCTCTCTTCTTTCTCTGCAACTTAAGTGCATTTTGTGATCAATTTACCTATTTTCTACATTCCAAAATACAATCCACTTCTTCTTCTACAAGATACATGATACAATACATTAATTCTTGATCCAGAATAGATTTCAAAGTAATACTTTTTGATTTAGGTTCACATTCATTAATTGTTTTAGAATCCGGCATGTAGGTGGCATGTCACATTATTAGTTATCTCTGGCTGAAATAAATATTTGTTCAAAAAACAATATTATTTGTCCCTTTATTAATAACACAGTGCCTATAGTCTTTTCAAGTCGGAACTATTATATATCCGGCTGATGCTAAGCTAAAGACAACTGCTAGACACAAATTAAGCAATTAATTAGCTTATATTTTCACTCATACAAAACAATTAATAGACCATAAGGGAATCGAGTAATTAACCATACAATTAAAGAATGCCATTATACTTCTTCTAAACTGTTATTATAATGGTATTTCACAAAGTATTCACTTTTTTAAATACACAAGAGTGGGTTATTCTGTTTTGAACTGATAACGAATTGAAATCTTGATCTCTTGATTCTTTACTTTGGAGTAAAACTTATTTTTAAGATTGTAAGTTAAAGAATATAAGTTTACAATAAGTAATGAAATACATTATTATAAATTCACTTTCAAATTGAGATCAATGCAGTAATAAGAATAACACCGCTTTTTATCGTCAATTAAAATCGTGTTTGTGCTTTCTTGACAATATAATCGATATATTAGATGTTTTATTCGAATCGATTCCGGTTTTGTTGCGAGAGAAATCGCGATTGTGTAGTCAGAAAATGAAAGGTTAATTACATCATAATCTTTGAGACTGTTTCTGTCATAGAACATGCATTTACAATCTGTAATGTCACGTTCTTAGTATCACATACACGTGTATGAATAGTGGCATACAATGTTACACGTAAGGGTTTTAATAAATATATACTCATTTAGGCATTCTTCATCGGCTTGGCTTTAGTTGAGGACCCCAAAACTGTACGAATAACGAAAAGGTTAGGTTAGGTTAGAGTTAGCCGTAGCGGCCGTCATAGCCCGTTAAAGACTTGTCTTTTTTAAAAAAATTGGCACAATGTAGAAAAAAAATATGACATTTTCACATTTAGTAAATCCTGGGGTCCTCAACTAAAGCGTAACCCTTGTTTTAATTGAATATGTCATTAATTGATTCTTACACTATTTTAAAACTAACGAATCGAAGTACCTATATACATATTTGTGTCGTGAAAATGTGTCATTCCGCAGCAGTGCATGACGAGACATTCTATAGGGAAATTGTAGATTTAGATACGCTTTCGCAATAAACTCTGTTGTCGATTTAACATTATTTCTTTTTTTGTATATGAAATTCAAGTTTTAAACACTTGCTATCCCTACGATAGATGTTACGGAAAATCGTACTTATAGGTTGAATTGCGGCAATTAATTGAAATCGAAAGGAACATAAACATAATCAAATATTTAATATCTTCTACGATATAAATACGCCTCTTTTGCATTTAACTTACACTTGTAATTGTACAATATATTTGTTCAATTTAAGTACATTGAATAGTAGAACGATTAAATAACTACATTAAAGATAATACAGTTTATTAGTCAATTAACCAACATTTCCTGCGTATTTTATAAAAGCAATGAACTTGACATTATCACTTGTCGCGCTAGTGGCAGTTGCTAATATTAAGGTACAACAAATATTTCAACAGACGTGTGTACTGTGTATGTATACTTTTGTAGGTATAAAACCAGTTTATTTATATTCCTAAAAGCAGCAATAGGTGAACTTCTAATATCAACGAGATTTTGGGTGTGGTTAACTAATTTAAAGAACAGTGGGCTTATCACGAATTTTAGTTTGGCTTTCGAACCGAGTTCGCTTCAAGCGATTTGTATGGAAATTTGAGCAACGCCACCGCGTGCGGATTTGGAACTACAATATTTTAGATACTTTTTGTTAATTTTCGAACGTCTCGATTTTTCGTTCATTTGATAGATTGCTGGTGATCGTTAGTCGTTAGTAAAAATTCATGATTCCGATTGCTAACGGATCCGTTTTACTTGTGACAGCTCGATTCGAAAGCCAGACTAAATTCGTGATAAGCCCAGCCCACTCATCTCAGGACAGGGAATCCGTAGTGATGAAATAAATTATTAGTAATCGATTATGCGAAAAATACAGTTACTACTAAGTTAGACTGTATGTAAATTATATCTCTGTATGGGTTACAATAGCATTTACTTTGATTATTTTAATCTGGTGTCTTCAAAGCTTTATCTTATAACAAAATCGCGCAGCACGAAAATTTATTATTAAAAATTCTTGAATACGACACTTGCTAATGTTACTAATTTACTGCGGCAAGCGACAGAGTTCTTTAACCCTTGAAAAAACTATCGAACGTTTGTAATAATATGCGGGTTATTTGTTCGTGAAAATTTTATGCTAATATGCGGAATTTTCTGTAGCTGTGACTGAAAATAAATGCTCGTATAAAAATTTGTTTTGTTAATATTTACATTTGTATTGTTGGTATCTTTAATATTATAACAAGTTTACATTGATATGAATATAGCAAACTATTTCGGTAATGTCTATTTTTTGTATGGTGCGTTTTTAGTTCTGTGAGTCGCCGATAGGTTCGCATTGGTTCGCTCTACATATAAAAAATATTGATATTTAAATAATATAAGTTTTCAGTCTTAAAACACACACTAGAAACACTGTTTCATGTAGATATTACAGTAAACAAAACAATTGTTTTTATGCTTCTCCTTGGTTCAGAATCTCAGTAATAAAAAAATAATATAAGGTTGAATTAAGAAATTACTTAGAAATATATATTTACAAAATGTAGTCGTCAGTGTAGTTAGTTTACAAACACTTTAGACATCTAAACATGGTTTTCCCAAACAAATACTAAAAAGATAACATTCAACTAATAATTAACAACATACACTTTAAAATATTTTCTGCGAATTTTTAGACTACTTTTAGGATAATCTTTTTACTTGTTTATTTACCCATTTAGCATTTAAAACTATGTGTTTACAATTGAGTCAAATATAATAGAGAAGTTGTAATTGATTTATTGAATATAAGAGCTTACTCTCTGTTCATTTTTAGTATAATAATTAAATTCAAAAACAATTATGATTATGTATATTAAACATGTCATTTATGTACCAAGCGACAATTAAATCAGATAAACATTTAAACAATTTGAATTATATTATATGTGTAATTTTTTCTTTCCCACTAAACGGGAATGTACCGGGTTATCTCATAACCAAAACAGGTTGTCTACAATTACTGGAGATGAGTTCATTCACCTACGAACTTGTATTCGAATACTATTTGGTATTTATTTTTGTTCAAAATCAATAGGTAATACATTTATGATGTTAAGTCATATTAGAATAATTTATTTGTTTACTGAAAAACTTTAATGGTTAAGACCGGTTTGAATGTGAAGTTTGATGATTTTTTTAAATGTTAACCTAACATGTGACGACTCCGGTGTTAAGCTAGAGTGTGGTTATGAGCGGAGATAGCTGGCATAACCCACTGTCAC